>BLFN01000126.1:1543358-1545858 GCA_014634225.1 Acropora yongei | reverse complement strand
AAAGCGCATTTCCTACTTGTTTGACTCAGTAATGAGTGAAATTGAAGCAGGACCCAATTACAACAGCTGACAATGTTGTCATTCAATACCTTACCTTTTTGATGCACATTGAATTGAATGTGAGTGACAAGAGACCGTGCAGCAGTTCTTCTTACGTGGGAGAGTGCATGTAAGAAGGTGGTCTTGATCAATTCAAGTAAATAATATGAATTTTTTCTGCGGCTTCTCAAACGTGAATGGTTATAGTGTAGTTAATTCCGAGGTGACAAACTTAGTTTAACAAATGCAACCTGTATTTTCGTTTGAGACACCTCACAGAAGAAAGCCTGAAGAAATGCTGTATAAAAATTAACTCTTGGTTAAACCAGGAATGTGACAGTCTGCTGTTTCAGAAGAAAAAAAATGATAAAATATTGTTGTTTTTCAAGTGATACTGTATCATTTTTCTATCCATGAGGATCCTTTTCTTGTGAGGATCTTCTATGTCCAAGTTCCAACTTTGTAACCAATTCCATTAAGAAAATAACTTAGAAACGGAGGGGAAAAAAGAGCAATAAACTACCCATGAAATACCAGTTGAACGTATGGGTGCATTTTTTTCTGTTGATAACTGGTGGTCACAAATGGGACATCATACACTTAATGGTCACAAAATGAACATTATACACTTAATCAGTCTTAGCAAAAACTGCACCCAATTCATCAGTTGATTATATGCTTGAACTGGAAACTAAAATAATACTCTTCATGCCCTAATTGGAGTTGGAAATCAAACTGAACAGTAAGATGATTCAAATTATTTGCGGGGACAAAAAAAAGTGTAATTGTAGTTAGAAAATGAAAAAAAATCCTCATTGAAGTGGTGGTCGTTCAGTCTAGTTCAATGAGAAATACATTTGTTTTTGGTACTTGCACCAACTTAAGTCTAAAGAAATCAATTTGTAACTTCTGCACTTGAAATCGACCGCGATAAAAGCTATTGCCAAAGAAAAAAAATGCTTCAATTTTTATATAACAACACGTCTCTTGTTGTAAAGTCAGCAAAGCGGTGGAAATCTGTCGGAAACTGATACTTAATGTTTCAAACAGTCAAAATTTCACCCTAGCGGAGTGACTTTATGAAATAAAATCCTAACTTTGAAATAGATTATCCAAATTTCCAGCCAGTTGCTCGGTATCCATCCCTGAGAACTTATGATTTCCCTCATTTGTTGAATTGTCTATTTTGTAAAAAAGTAAAATATACCTCACGGCATTGAGGCATGAGGTATTTAATTGAGAGATTAACAAATCCAGCCTTTCTTCGAGTAGATTTAAAAGCATAAATTTTTCTTCTTCGTTTAAAGAATACAGAAACTTGCAACTTGCTTTATTGACGAGACAAGAACTTTGTATCGCTCTGAAATTTGGCTTCCGCTCTTTCTTCCAAATACAATTTCTAACATAAGGAAGTTAACTCAAGCAATAATTTTATGATAGAAAGCTTACTTACGTCTGGCCTGCAAAAAATATCATATTTGGAGCTTGAACAAACATCATTCTTTTGAATTTAAATCACAAAATAAGCTTTATGCATACGGCAGACTTGTAATGGCAGAAAAAAAAAATATGAGACAATCTTCATGACCACCTTCAACAATTAATCTTAAAAATCGAATGTCATTCTGAAATTATTTAGATTAAATAAGCGTTTTTGTTTGTTGCCGACAGTTTTTGGTTTCAAAAGGAAACCGACAAAGGAGACAAGTTGTTTAAAGGATTCACTCTTGGAGCTAAATTAAAAAGAATCCAAGACGGCTGTTCTTGATTTGAACTGCAAAGTAAGTTAAGACTTTTCGTGATCGCTTAAGGTGAAATTTCGTAAAAATAGACAAAGAAATTAAAAGATTCAGTGTTTCAGGAAACGAAAATGCCTTGTTACGGTAAGTTAAAAAGGCAGAAGCATGAAAGTATAATATTTGATATTCGCATTTTCATTTTAAAAAGTCACTGAAAGGTTCTCTTATGATTATTTGCTAAGCTGTGGTGTCTCTTCAAGTAAAATCAACACATTTTAGGGCTAAAATGGACTTTAACTTAACTAGCCTTTCTATCTAATTTTCGCAGCGATGAATTAAGGGAGCCCAAGTCTCCTTATCGCAAATTGTTGATAGGCAAAATACGACCAATAGTTTCAATCAAAGAGTTCCTTTATGATGCGGGGCTATAACTTGCATGAGCATATACGCTATAACTCCTGGTAAATAAATTTCCCACAGAAGCTGCAGCATCATGTTGAAGGTTTAACAGTTTAGTGGTCCGTGTATTAGGATATTAGTACTCCACATTTAAAGCATGGACTGTATTGTATCCGTCAGTTGAATACAAGCGTGAAAGGGAAATATGTTTTGCTACATCGGCGAGGGGATATTCAAGTAACCGAAAAAAAAGCAATCAATTATTTACTTTATCGAATGGCTTACTTTAGTTTTTTTTTTTCTTTTTAGCTTTGTTTGTTTTT
>BLFN01000126.1:1541353-1542405 GCA_014634225.1 Acropora yongei | reverse complement strand
AGCGAAAAGCAGAGCGAATGGCGAAGGGTGAACACTCGAGACGTCAGCTTTCCAAAATAATCTTTCGTGGTTGTAACAACTTGTGTGATAAAACCACTGGCGTGGCTCTACGGTTGCCTTACAAACTGGAAATTTGTTCAAATCAAACTCTATTTGGAATCTGAAAATCGCGCCGTGTATGTATAGGTAGTATTTACTATAACGAAGGCGGAAAGTGTTTTACTTTAGTTGACAGAGCTTTAAACATTAACGCGTTTGGCAGATGTCTGGCCAGGTGCAAAGTAAGGGATTCATTTCAGCCACGGATTTTACTTGCAAAGTAAGGAATTTTTTGGCGAGTAACTTCAGATTTAAGTATTCACTTTCTTTCAGTGGCTGGTTCAATAACCATAAATTTGAACGAGTAAAACGTTCTCTCGTTCTTTGCACGTTTCGTGTGAATTTGGACATCCGCGGAAAACCCAAAGAGAAATCCTGCAGGGAACAGTATGTAAAAGCTAATTGCATGTTAGGTTTATGAATGCTGAGTGTGAATTCAGCCATATATATTTCTTCTTGCAATGAATGTGGCGTTATTTTATCACCTTCGTAATCGTAATTTCCGAAAAAAAAAAAAAGAAAAGAAAAGCCGGAATTTTCTCTTTATTGGAAGCTGAAATTGGTGATTTAAACAAGTATCAAAAAGCTTTATTTTCTACCTTCAACGCATACTTTCTTTCTTAGAGATTGCATTGAATTTTATAACAGACCCTACAGCCAAGACGTTTATCGCTGTCCTTAACCTCTCAAGTGTAGTTTCTTCATATGCATTACGTCTGAATTATTTACTTCTGGTGCTATCTGAATTCTCAACAGATCAGGTAGTCCAGCGATCCATTTGACAATGTTTTTTAAATTTATTAGTTTTTTTATTTTATTTTATTTTATTTTACAATATTTTATTTCCTTTATTTATTTTTATTGTTTTTTTTTTTTTACGAAAAAAGGTAACACTAATTTATATGCAAATATAAAAGATTATAGAACGTTCAGTTCATAATAATATTTTACAC
>BLFN01000126.1:1531353-1536353 GCA_014634225.1 Acropora yongei | reverse complement strand
CTCGTTCTATTACGCGATTAAAGCAATACGACACTCACCAAGACACCTGTTTCGCCTTTTCTTCTATCACTACTGAAAACTGATGCCTTTGTAAAATTTGTCCCATTAGCTGCGACTTTTAACACGCAAAGATCCTACTGGGATGCTTTTTAGTGAGTTCACAAAAGTCTCTGGTATGTCTCTCTTTCAATCCATACTTTCTTAATTTACATGGGTAAGCTTTCTTTGTCATGGGCCGCAAATCAACTACAATATTTCCTGAAAGAGATAAAGGAAAAATTACCAGAAAACTTAAGGACAAAACTAATTATTCAAAAAAATATGCGCTCCGTAAAAATGAGAAGGTATTCGGTAGCTCCGGGTCAGGGGTTTAGGTAGAAACTACTTACGATGACTTTGTATTTAAGAGAAATACTATTGACGAGTGATCTTCAAAATCGTTTTCAGAGGTCATGAACAACAAATTTTTACATTCAAAGAGTCAATATGTTAAAAGAACTCAACGGGAAAATAATCAAAGTGCTGGGGGGTGTTTACATGATACCGGTACGACTTTCATTCTGGAACGAGTTCATCCCGGTTCTTACTTATCGCTCTGTATTTGTTCACATGATACCGGTGAAAAATCTCATACCAGTACAACTCATACCGGTATGAGTTCATCCCGGTTCTTACTTATCGCTCTGTATTTGTTTACATGATACCGGTGAAAAATGTCATACCAGTACAACTCATACCGGTATGAGATTTGACATGTAAACACCCCGTTAGACAAGGCAAAACGCGCACACTTAGGTTGAAACATAGTGCACAACTACAGCAGTCTGTCAAAACCATGAATTATGGTGTGGAACTCACATGTGATGTAGCGCACATAAACCCATAATGCCGTGTCACACATGCATTTTGGGCGTTTATTAATTTGCTAGAAAGCTGTTCTGTTATATCTTTTATTTGCCATTTCTTAACCATAGCATTTGACATTGTATTTTTAGCTAACACAACTTTTGTTTGTTTGTTTTTTTTGTTTTTTTTGTTTTTTTTTTCTTTTAGGATTTAAGGAAAGCTTGTTAAAGGATCTTCATGAACAATAAGTCACAGGACAACGCGAAGGGCGATATTGGACTAGGATAACATTTTTTGCTTTATTTTTGGATCACTAGCGCAAACCAGAGACGCACTTTTGCTATTACGGCTGTTTTCTTTCTTTTTTTATCTTTCCATTTTCCCCCCCCCCCCCTCCAATTTTTTCTTGACGTTCTGTGGCATTGCAAGGAAATTTTCCTGTTTATTTATTTATTCCTGTGGAAGAACAGTGCTTCGTCCAATTTTATATTTTTGCAAAACCGGAAAGGGGTGTTCTCATCGTAGTAAGAAATTTCAAAGTCGACCAAACAAGAAAAAATAATAATACAAACAAAAACAAAAACGAAAAACAAAGAGTAGGAATAGTTAAGAAGGTTAAGAGTGATCCGTTGTTTCAGTTACATGCGGAAATATATATAGCACAATGTCTGCCTTTGGGTCACGGAGAAGTCACGTGAAATTTCCGCTGTTTAATGCGGATCTCTTTGATGTATTAAACGTACTTAAAACAAGCAGGATAATTTCTTTGTTGTATTGGGCGGATCCGGCTAATTTATTTTCCTTGCCCGTGAACAAATTGCCAATAGATTATAGAGTGTATTTTAGACTAACGAGTTAAAAAGATAAATCGGTGTGATTGAACACTGTCTTTTAAACTATGTTCACTTGGTCAGTGTGCAGGACGTTCTGTTGAAAGAAGAACTGTAAAGAAACGTTTCCTTTAGCAATAGCATTCCTACGCAACGCCTCTCAGGCGTGCTAGGCGGCGTCTTGTTTGAAGCGTCTTAGACACAGTTCTATTTTCCACTTTCTTTCCTATGTACACAACTAATCAGATAATACGTTTCTTTATACTTTGCAAAACTGATAAATATCTGGTAATTGATGCAGGCAAAAAAAAAAACGGAAAAACATATCAAACAATTCAACTTTAAATAAAATTTTGTCAGGATACTGTAAAACGAAGGCGATTCAAGATAGAAAGAATATTGCAAAACTTTGGCTTTCGTCCAAAGACTTACGTCTGGTTTCTATATCATGAATCGCCCGATCGCTCAAAAGAATGATCGATCGCACAATTATATGGAATCGAAACAGCAGCGGAAAGTTAAGGAGCAAAAGTGATCGCTCAACTCAAGCTCTATTTGGAGCTACTTGACTATTATATGGAAACGAGGTTTGCCTTTGCACGATAGTTGAGCTTACAATTCGAACCTTTCTTTAGGTTGATGACGACGACTTTGATAACATTAACTTTTATAAATGTTGCTATCGAATAACTTTTGCTTTGATTGACAATAGTTTGTAGGAGAGGTAGCAAATATGTATAATTAATTGAAGGTAAAATCTGCATTTAAGTAAGAAGTGGTAATTACTCAACCACCAATTCTATTTAATGAGAGTGTGCTATCAACGTTCATCAGATTAATTATTCGTGTAGGCTCAGGAGAGAAACGGCATCCTGTGATGACCTTTGAAATGGACTGATCCAACGCAGATGAGACCTAATTTAATGACAACAGCTGATGTTCAAGTAGCGTGCGATAAACGCCCAAGCAAAGCAGGTCATCACCTCCAAAAAAAAAAAAAAGGAAAAAAAGAAGAAAAAACAACGAAAAAATCCCAATTGCATTACTAGTTCTAAAATGACAGCACTTTCTGCTTTTTATTTGAAACTTCTGGGCTACATCTGAACTAAAGCAAACAAGGTTATCAGATCTCTAAAAACAGGAATGTTTGAATGAAGAAGGAAATGCTTGATGAGTGAGCTCGGAGGACATTAAACGAAATGTTATTTACATTTGCTTTAATCCTATCAATCTTAAAAAGAAAGAGATTTCCTTACCATAGACCCTCAGAGCCACCGCAGTTTAAGCATGAAGTTCCTTGCTTTGAGCATTCGTATTGGGTAAGTTCAATGAAGAGGCAAAATTCTTATCCAACCGCGGTTTACTTTGTCAGATTTTCATGTTTGACATTCGCCTTTGTTTGGCGTCAAGAAATTGTGGTTTTAATTCTATCCTAACGGCTGGCCAATGGACTTCTGGAATTGCAAATGATTCCGCCTCTGCAGAGAAAAAAAAACAAAATTTGGCCTTTAGGATACCTAGTCTAGCCTCTCCAAAACATCTTGTACCGTTTAAGGAATGGTCTAGGTCCCTCAGTTTAAGTGTTAGCATCACTGAGGTAGTGGAGATGTGTTCTGCTGGATGATTTGTTTTCTTTATATTTTAGAAACTTCCTCAATGATCAGCGGATGACCTTGGATGTCTAACAAGAACTTTGTCACTCCAAAAAAAAGAAAAACCTGTATCTATATTCAACGCTTGGCATTTGAATTTGCAAGAAGCCTGTTCACTTTTGGTATCCAAAGACGGAAGTATTGTCACGTCGTGCCCAAGCAGTGTCTGCAGCCGAAAGGAGAAACTGGTCACGAGGTAAAATTAAAATAAAAGTAAAGATGCAAAAAGCTTTGAAACATTTTCGATAACACTGCCGTTTTATGATGCATCTGTTTCGAAAGTTCTTGTTGCGGTGCTAGAAATTGCTTAAATAATTCGAGGGCACTTTCAGTGTAAAGAAGTATCAAATGTTAACCCTTTTCCCCCCAGACCACCAAAAGGGAGTTGATGAGACTAAATCTCTAAAAGAATGCGACTCAAAACGCAGCTTTGGTTCCATCTCTTTCATCACTTGCCGTGTCAAATAAAAGGTGTCATTCAAATAGCGGTGAAAATACCATTATTTAATTTAAGGGGTTTTTACGCGACAAATCGTCAGATTACAAGTAGCTAAGCATTCAAACTTCCGTGGCTATAATTGTAACTAGAGTAATTGAAATAGTTTTTATGCTGCATTTTGATGTAATGAACGTAAGCCGGAAAAATAAATTGAAACAGAAAGGTGAGGAATTTCGAACGATTCCTCCACCAGACAGAAAGGTAGGGAACTTAGTGCAGTAACTTTGATTCATGCTATTCGAAATTTATGATTGTTTGAAGTTTAGTCTTTTATATTGTACTTTGTTACCTGGAGAAAAGTTAAATTTAGTTATCCTTCCTTCTAAATCTTATAAAGAATTAAGATGCTTAAGTGAAAAAAAAAAAGTGCCTCATCCTTTTTAAACCACAAAACTCTTGGTTCCCTTCATTCCGGTGAAAAACTACTTTCTTTGCAGGATCAGAAAAACCTTAACTGTACCCTTAGCTAGCAATTATTTTTGGACATACTATATTTCAAATGAAGAGTTACTTACCTCTCCAATTCAACTGAATGACGGAGATAGAGACATTTCAGTGTTCTTAGATCATCAGGATCCTTTCGTGGCGTCATTATTCTCTGTACGAAAGTTCCACACAACGAAGAGGAGATCTTGTCTTATAATGTTGCCGTAAATAATATAAGCAATGAGATTGATAGCAACGCTTCGCCTTGTTATTTTTCTTTATCTCTCTCTCCTCGAGTCTTGCGTGTTAGGCCAAAACTGCAATGACGCATGTTAGGAATGTGACTACGATACAAATTATTCATTGTTTTTTATTTTATTTTATTATTATTATTTTTTTAATATACATTTTTAATTTCCATTAGATGAATAGCTATTTTCGTCACGAAGCTTAAAATCTTCATTGTAGCTTTGTTGAGCTGACCAAACAAGTTGCGTCACAAATTTAATAGAAAATATACTCGTTTACCACATTTCACAATAAATATTGTATTTTCCCAGTAGTAAGAGTATTTTTTTTTCTTTTGTCTATCAGCTTTAAATGTCTTCGACTTTATGATATACCTAGTAATTAATCACACGTAAGTTATCTACGGTTTCAGTTCCCATTTTGATAAACAAAATGTACATAAACATATAAACTTTAAGATAGGAAATTTTGTATTACTAAATGAATAATGAGTAAAGT
>BLFN01000126.1:1523853-1526353 GCA_014634225.1 Acropora yongei | reverse complement strand
CAGCGTGCTCCAACCTGAGGCAGCTGTGCTAAAAACGTTCGCTCACAACCCGATTAAAGTCCGACTTATAAGTAATATATTCTTTTTTTTTTTAACCAAGTTTGAAGTGTCAGGATATCTGATGAAACAATGTCTCGTGTGCTTGGTATAGATTCTCAAAACATTAATAATTATTAGAGAAATTCAAAGCAAAAGTTCACCGAATTGCTTGATAATTAGGATTACATATCTAAACCACCTTCACGGTTTGTTTTCCCGGCATGAATTACTCGTGATTTTAAGAGGAGTGAATCCGAGATGCCTTTTAAGCAGCTGGTATCCTTGGGAATCCAAGGTAGCAATGTTGTGAATTTATCAGTTCACAGTATTGACGACAATACTTCAGTTTACCTCGCCGACATTTACATCCGCCTGTACCATTTGATCGTACTTAGACCATAGAAAGCTGCTTTAGGCACCTAATGTGCATTTCTAGCCTCACGCTTTTTTTTCAGTTACGCGTCGTCTAGACTGTAAGGGGAAATCAACGCTTCTATAGAGGAATTGTATGTTCCTTTAATGCTTGAACATGAGACTAATATCAGGGTCATTTCCAGCAGGGATGCAAACTAGGCATGGGCCATCTTGATCGCTGCATACGAGACTCAGTATCTCGCACCTTGTATTTTTCCCAAGTCTTGTTATTCACTGAAACACTTATAAACCAATAGAGTCACTGAAAGGAGAGCTATCAGTATCTACACCTATAGTATAATCCAACTTCAAGAAATATTTTGCCTCTCTCCTTTCGTCTTATGAATGAAGATCTTGGATCGAAACCTAGATGAACATAGGAAATGGAGATCGTAGATCGTAATTCTGGAACGATATGTTGCATCAAAAGGCTATCTCAAAATTCTAGTTCAGATCTTTACTCAATAAAAGCATTTTATCGTCGTTATCATTGTTTTTCACCTAATAGTGATTTCTAGAAATCTTATTATTGATCAGTTGAAACCAGTTAAAATTATTATCTCATTATGTTGCATATGCTATTATTTGATACATTGTATGACCATTCAAATGAAATGCTTTTGTTGCTATTCCTGCTTAAACGATTTCCGAATCTAGATTGATAAAGGAGTTCAATGTCTAATAAAGTGTGTTATAAAAATGAATGAAATCCTGACTATGCTACTCATATGAAGCCAAAAGCCAGTGGTTTATGTATTCCCCACGGACATACGCCTCTTTGCTTAAATCTCTATGAAAACGCAAATGAACACTTCCGAGACAAAGTCTGGGGTTCTGATTTAGAAAAGCAAAACGCATAGTTAAGGAGGCGACGTAAGTAGTTCGGGATCTCGTAAAACGGAAATCAAAATCTCCCGGTAAACACGCCAACTATATTGCAAAGAGCGCATTAAGTTAATAAATATGGCCACAGAGTTGCAAAGAATATGGGGAGAGAGAAATATGTATACTTTCCAATATTTTGTACTTGTTGCCAAAAACCCTACTTTCCGACCAAGCTCAAAAGTTGATAAATCGATGTTCGTAGCGTGCCTTTATCGAACAAAATACAAAGGTAAAGGCGTTCTGACCTGCGCCTTCCTTGATCGAGGTAAGTGGTAACCTCGAGAATTGAAATACCATTCCATCATTAGCCCCTTAAAAATTAGTTTCTAGCACGCTTTCTTTGGCCTGCTGAGCGGAACTCATTTCTATCTTTCTCTTAAATTCAACCCCCAAATGGGCTATTTTTGGTCATTTTATGTTGTGGAATGTTCCGTTCAAATGGTACTTTGTCAAAAAGTGACTAAGGGTAGTGCTATCATCGGCAGAGCCAGAATTATGACATCATTTCATTTTAATCACTTATAGAGTCCACGAAGTAGCAACTGAAAACTTCTTACAAATATTATCTTTTAGTTGGTACTTAGGCATTCAAATCGAGCATACTCGGGAAATTCGTTCTTTCTTCGCTAGTATTAACTACATTAGTATTAACTGTAACCAACTAAGATGGTATGAATTAATAGCGAAGAAATACCGCTATTGCTACTATGACAGTACTAATATTGCCATTCAGACTACATAACTGTTGCAGCTACAACCACTACAGCTTTTACACAATTGCTATAAAGTAGGACAAGTTAGTTCTAACGACTATTTCACTCGGAGAATACTCCTGAACCAATAATGTCGACCTTCAGTAAAACCTTAAAACTTTGCACTATTATCAACTGCTATTTTTCAAAGAGCTGGAGCTGGTTCCACCAACAGCTGTTCCATACAGAGCATCGTCTCAGATGAATTGGAATTAGTCTAGTTCCAGTAGTTCCAAGCATTTTGCAAGAAAACGCTTCCTGATGCAGCATTTACCACATCCCTTATCTCAAGTCGGTTCTTGTAGTCGGCATTGTGTTTCTTGCAGGTGACTGTTTGTGTTTTTGCAGTCGCATTGATTGCTTTCCACTTGGAAGTGTATTCCTCCCTCGTTTGCTGCGCTTTAAAGTAG
>BLFN01000126.1:1508853-1511353 GCA_014634225.1 Acropora yongei | reverse complement strand
CATCGTCGTCACTTTCCGATTAGATTACGAAGATGACGTTTCGAGGGTAAGCCCTACGTCGTCACTTTCCGATTAGATTACGAAAGATGACGTTTTGAGTGTTAGCCCTTTGTCGTCACTTTCCGATTAAATTACGAAGATGACGTTTCAAGCGTTAGCCCTTCGTCGGAGCAAAGAAAAAAGAATTTCCTCTAACGAAGGGTTAACGCTCGAAACTTCACCTTCCTTCTCTCTTAAAGGTAGAGATTTGACTTTTATCAACTTGTTTGGTACCCAATATAAATGTATGTATCTACCTTGACAATGAAGTCCTTGGAATCCCTTTAGACAATTACAGTGGTATTGAAAGACAGAATTCACACAGGATCCATTGTTTAGACATGGCTGACTGTGGCAATGATCAGTAACTACAAGAGAAAACATATATAAGAGACGTAAACGTTGTTTAAAGATACTTACACGTTTGTTTACATTAAATGCATAAGAGGAGGAAGATTGTGCAAACCTTCGCAATTCTCGCCGTGAAATCCAAGTGGACACTGACAACTGTAGGTACTCAGATTTCCAGAACATGTACCGTTATTATGACAGGGCTTACTGAGGCACGCATCCAATTCTAAAACGATAACACACGAAAAAAATGCTTAGAAATTAATGTCAATTTTTTGGGATGTAATTCAGTCCTTTTTAAAAGCACTTTTAGGTCATTACATCATCATGCAGGAAAAAAAAAAAAGAGGAAAAATAACCTTGATAGTTAAATGCATGTATTCCTTTTCAGTTCTCTCTGGAGACGTCTTCCCTCGTAAAATAATAGCCTCAACCACCAAACATCGTTTTGAGAGTATAAATATTTCTTTCTTTTCAACCTGAACATGGCCATAGTTTGTAAGAATAGAGGTCTCTTTGGCATTTAAGAGACAAAAAATCAGCTAGGAGATTTTTGCTACAATGTATTCGCCCGAAGTATCTATATATGTCTAAACATATTTTGGCTCTTGACTGTTAATCTTAATAAACTGTTTATCCACACGTCTTCCTTTTGCAAAACTATGGATCACTATCTAAGAGTAACTGTGCAACAGCTCAGTTAGGACTCAAAATCATGTTAACGCTTTAATTTAAAATGAGCTGCAAAGAGATAAGCGGTAACATTTTATAATTTATACCAGACCTTTGCACGAAATATACAATAACGCAACCAGAACAGAGGGAAGACTGTACAGTGTTCACAAAAAAAGAAAAAAGAAAAAGCTTTTTACCTTGCTCGCAGTTCACACCATGAAAACCAGCGGGACACGAACAAGTGTAAATACCTCCAGTGCTATTACAGGTACCGCCATGCAAACAAGGAGATGTGGTGCAGGGATCTAGATCTGCAATATAACATATGAGTCAATGAGTGCGTGGTGTACATATCAAAAACGATAAATTAAAAAATATGAGTCAACTTGTTCATCATTCCAGAGACGGTGGGGGGTCCAGTTGAATCCACTACTGAGATAATCAATGACTGAGTAGCAAACAGCCTTTGCTTTACACAGCTTTAACACTTTCCAAAAGTACGTGTTTTCGACACCTTGAGCATATAATCACTTTATGTTTCAAAATATCATTTATGATTGCCAAATTATAAATGTATATGGATGGAAGTTACTTTCGTAAGATACTGCAATGACGCGTCTTTGAGGAAGTGAAACACTAAAACTTGGAATCAAACAAGTCGATCAGGATTAAATTTTCACCGTGAAGAGAAAACGAAGCTGACGTCTCGAGCCTTAGCCCACCGTCGTCACTTTCCGATTAGATTACGAAGATGACGTTTCGAGTGTTAGCCATCATCGTCACTTTCCCATTAGATTACGAAGATGACGTTTCGAGGGTAAGCTCTCCGTCGTCACTTTCTGATTAGATTGCGAAAGAAGACGTTTTGAGTGTTAGCGCTTTGTTGTCACTTTCCGATTAGGTTTCGAGCGTTAGCTCTTAGTCTTCACTTTCCGATTAAATTACGAAGATGACGTTTCAAGCGTTAGCCCTTCGTCAGCGCAAAGAAAAAAAAAAACACTTTCCTCTAACAAAGGGTTAACGCTCGAAACTTCACCTTCCTTATCTCTTCAAGGTGGAAATTTGACTTTTATCAAATTGTTTGATACCCAATATAAATGTATGCATCTACCTTGACAATGAGGTCCTTGGAATCCCTTTGGACAATTACAGTGGTATTGAAAGACAGAATTCACACAGGATCCATTGTTTAGACATGGCTGACTGTGGCAATGATCAGTAACTACAAAAGAAAACATATATAAGAGACGTAAACGTTGTTTAAAGATACTTATACGTTTTTTTTACATTAAATGCATAAGAGGTGGAAGATTGTGCAAACCTTCACATTTCTCGCCGTGAAATCCAAGCGGACACTGACAGCTGTAGGTACTCAGATTTCCAGAGCATGTACCGTTATTCTGACAGGGTTTACTGAGGCACGCATCCAATTCTA
>BLFN01000126.1:1491353-1503853 GCA_014634225.1 Acropora yongei | reverse complement strand
GGCACCGACAACTGTAGCTACTCAGATTGCCTGAACACGCACCATTGTTCTGACAGGGGTTACTAAAGCACGCATCCAATTCTAGAAAACAAGCATAAGAAAATAAAGAAATGTTAGCTCGCCGGTGATGTTATCGTTATTATCATTCGAAACTACCTTCATTCTCATTAGTGCTATTATCAATGTCATTTCTGAAGCCATTCATCTTGTTCTTCGCTCCCCATATATATTGTGTAGCACCATGCAACCTCGTAGCTGTAACGGGTGCATGATTCTTTATCTCTGAGCAATGACGACTAAGTTCACGACTAATTGACACCAGAATTAGCATGCTAGCGTATGATCAAAATCTTGCGTCTGTTAAGGTCCCAGGCTGTAACTAGCTCAGTGCTTGCGATCAAAATTACTGTTTTATTGAAGATCATGCAATCTTGTACGTGCAATTTTTGAAGAACTCGGGTACTTGATCTGACTTTGTCATCAAGGAAATGAGCTTTTAACAATTGCAACTTTTTACAGTACAGAACACATATGACAATTTTCTGTTCTCGCCGTTGTCATTTTCGTTCTTTTACCCCTTTGCCACCCGCGTGAAGTTGAGCGCTATCAAGAGTAGATAATTCTTTTTAGGGAGTTTACTCCTGTTCAAGCGTAACGGGATAATTTTTTTTAGGCAGATATTTCGAAAATTGAACAAATGTGCAACAGTTAATCTATAACCTTCACAGTTCATTCCTCTATATGGTCCGCTGCAATCACAGGTGTAGTTGTCATGGTAACTTTTACAAGTTCCATTATTTTGGCAAGGACTATGGAAGCAATGATCGACCTCTGAAAAGCAATACAAAACAATTTGACTTTAAACCGTCATTTTGAAAACGCACTCAGAAATGTTAAATCATTTTATTGGGACCACCTTCTGAAGAGACAATCAAATGAAATGACGGGATTGTAAATCGACTTAAAATAAGAGTGACCATGATACGTGCATGTTAAAAATGACCAGCAGGCAATAGACAATATAACAATGTGAAAGCCTCAGAAGAAGATGTCTACCCCAACAACGGGAGTCCAAATCCCGAGTGAGGAATAGTAACATTGACCAAGGCCTGGAACGTTTTAGACTCGAAATATCGTGCTCACCAGATAGTTTACCTTTATCTTTTATTATGTCCACTATTCTTATAAAGGGCCCGGTGTGATGTTAAAAATTCATGGACTGCTTCAATGCATGGTTCTGACTTTTGTTAGAGGAAAAGCAATTGGCTTGACTGATTTATCATTATTGGCTTCCTCCATTAGTGCCGAAATCTTAGTGCCTCTGGTTTTTGAGAATGACAACATGGAAACA
Organism: Acropora yongei; assembly: GCA_014634225.1. NCBI lineage: Eukaryota > Metazoa > Cnidaria > Anthozoa > Scleractinia > Acroporidae > Acropora > Acropora yongei. The sequence goes on along the minus strand of BLFN01000126.1, from coordinate 1,502,502 downwards.
CCCTCTTAAAGGAAATCCCACTCAAACCTTCACAATGTAGTCCTCCAAACTGGGCACCGCAATCACAGGTGTAGTTGTTCTGGATGTTTTTGCAGCTTCCATTGTTTTGGCAGGGATTTTCTATGCAGGGGTCAGCCTCTGTTCAAAACAATGGAGAAGTGCTAAGTTAATTGATTATTTTTCCTTCTTCCTGTATTCTCAGAGCGAGTGAAAACTCTTTCTGGAATTGGTTTTCTGGGCTATCCAGAAAGTCAAATCCTCAGCGATATATGTCAAGAGCTGCCGCATATTAAAGTACACGACATTTTTAAGTATTAAAAATTAAAGGTACAATTTCCCACTCGAACCTCAAAAATAGGAAATTGTCTATTCTTACTTCCAAGACTGGTAGAGTAAGCTAACTTTTCATGTTTACATTTTATATCCTTAAGTCCATGCTCTTTAGTGACAAGTAGTTGACGATGTATTCCCGTATTCTCTTTGCGCTGATTGACATTCATCATGCCAAAATCTTAAGTTGCACCAGTTTCATTTGAAACCAGCTCCTCCAAGCAAGGATAAAAAGCATGCAAATTGTCTTCGTAGTTTGTGTGTCCAGTGATAAATCATATTCCACCCAAACTTATGGTCAAAACTCAAATCGACACTGTAGTTAACACTTGGCATACATTATTAATGCTGATCTCAAACTTAACAAAGCATTTTAACAAAATTGCAGTAGCAATCTCTATGCAGGGGTTATTTCTATTTTATCTGAAACAAGCTAAATTGTGACATGAAAATATGCAGATATTTTCACCACAAACAGAGCCCTAATTAAAGAAAAGAAAAAAGAACTAAATGCTCACATTGTCTTCTACTGAGCTCCAATTGAGAAGTCGATTTGAAACCACGCCAAATGAGACTAAAGCTCGAGTGATTCTATAGTCTGAAATTCTTCGATAACTCTGCTGAAACACTTGCACTTGTTTTTGTTTTTTTTTTACAGTACACAAAAGCCTTACATGTACCTTCACACTTCTCTCCCGTAAAACCTGGCAAGCATTCGCAGGCGTAACTAGCATTTGTCTTGTGACACAATCCCCCATTTGCACATGGATTGCTGGAGCACGAGCCCCTTCCTAAACAGCAGGAAGAGAGAGGAGGATTGTTCAGCAATCTTTCAGTACATTGTTTTTTCTTACCATTATCTCCACAGGTTAGACTCTCCTTCAAAACTGATATTGATTGTTACTAGACTGCTGCCATCATTACTACCTTCTTCTTCCTCATCTTCACCACCATCATCGTTATTCTCTGCATCACCGTCGTCGCCACTTCCACCGCTGCCACGGCCAGAGCCCCTGCCTCTACCACCCCTTCCACTGCCTCTTTCATTCCCGGAATGATCATTATCACCGCTTTCACCACTGCCACTGTTAGGGTCATCACTTTCACCGCTGGCTAAGCTGCCACTTCCGCTTCCTCCGTCCCTTCCACTCCCGCTTCCACCGGAATGGTGGTGCTTCTTACGTTTCATCCCTTTATAACAAGAAATATCGCAATTATGTAAATTTAATACAGTTAGTTTAAAATAAATCTATATTGATTTTTCCCTGTAATCTTCACAAGCAAGAATAAAGTATCCAAGCACAATATCAACTAACTCAGAAAGTTATGTCCAGGGTTGCAATTGCAAGTAATTGATATACGTCACGAAGGCCCGCGTTAGGGCAAACGTTTCCGTCAACACTGTTTTTGCCTTCTTGTACAAGTCGTGATCTTTAGTGACTATTCCTCACCAAAAGCAATGTTGAAGTTGATCCACAGTGCGAAGGAACACTTCTCGACGCTTATTGAAACTTAAGTGCATTTAATTTAGTTAAATCCTGGCTGTATCTGAACTTATACGAGACAATTAAATAGAAATACTACACCGAACAGTTGGCTCACATAAGGAAATACGACGCTTCTACTCGGATTCTATACCCTACTACTATCATCGACCGAAATAAAGAAAACATTCCAGGTGACCTGATAGCTCGTCTGGTCGATCGCGAGCACTGCATCGACATCACAAAGGTCAGCGTTCGAATCCCAGTTCAAGGTTGTGTTTTTCAAGCCTATAAAGCGCCAAAAACTACGATAGTCATTGATAATCGTTCAATCCGCGGTTCCGATTCATGAACTTCATGTATTGGCATCATATGTATAAATATTTAAAATCAAGTAAACTCATAAACAGGCATGACCACCGAATTTCAGATGAAAGCAACAAAACTGAATGAATTAAAGAGCATTCAAGAAGAAGTCTGGTGGGAAAGGATTTCTCAAGCTTTAGCTCTTTAATTACCTCATTTGTTTGTTAAAAGATGGTCCACGCGTTGGGGAGAAAGAAATTTTTGATTGTTTGCGAGATTTGTGACAAGCCCACAAAGAAGTAAAACTTTAAACTACGAAACCGTTTGCGCTTGATGTTGAGCTAGTTTTTGGAAAGTTAATCCACAGTTACAGTTTAAGGTCCTTGAAAGCTGACAGTTTGTTGGCAAGTGTGTTTCTTTCTTATTGCATGTAAATGCATTTAATATGAACTTTGAACACTCAAGATGATGATGTAGAAGAGACCGCTATTACTTCTTTGCCATTGCTAGTGGGTCTATTGGTTTTCGCTTGTTTTGTATGAGCTTTTTCTTTTTTCTTTTTTTTTTCTTTTTTGAGAAAAGTTCGTTTTATTTAGGAAACACGCTATTTGCTTGCCAGTGTGAATACATAATTTTGCACTAGTCACATTTTTTTTGCAATTTTCCTGCAAAAAATCCTTTGCCATTTATTGACAGTATCAGCTGCATCATTAAATTAATTTCTCTTGTTTAAAGTAAGTAATTGTCCTTTATACAGTGCAGCAATATAAAGAACGATCAATTAATAGACGACCCCATAGAGTGATTACACAGTTCCAATACCTTAACTCAGCCAATATTTCAATTTTTCTTTCAATTTCAGTTGTATTTGATTTTATTTTTAAACATTTTTTTTTTACCCCATAAAGAATGATCATGCCCGCCACTGAGCTCCAGGCTCACTAGCGGCTCATATAACCCCTTTTTGAAAACACTTAAATCTTGCTTCTGGAATTGCTTCGGATTCAAGCTTCTTGGTCAGAAAGTCAACACGAGTCAACCGGGAACTTCCGGTTGTACAAAGAAATTGTACAGACCATTGAGTAAATTTTAGAACTTTTCAAAAACCTTGGGCGAAGAGCTTAAATATGCTTTATTTGAAAATTTATATGTTCGCTCAATGTTAACCTTTGTTTTTTGATTTATTTTCGTGCTCCACAGAAAGGGAAATGCAGTGATTAAGAAATATAATGTCGAAAAGTTTACATTCAAAATAGTCGTGGGGAATTATAAAGGCTTCTAGTTTCCTATCAACATGTCCAGGTAGAGGATATATCTTCTGGTAAAAAAAAAAAAGAAAAAAAAAGTATAATAACGTGAATTCTGAATGGTGGTTCGTGCTTTCCTTTCGTTTTAGATAACCATTTTGTCTTTGATATGATAATCTCGTGATAATATCACAATCGCGCTCCAACAACACATCATCCCTTTGTCCTTATAGGCAATGGAGTCGAAATTAAGTGTTAAATAATTCAAATGCGACCAAAGGGAAGATGTTACACGAAATGACGTCAAAAGTTTTGTCTACTGTATAATGACTTTTATTTAGTGTATTTGGTTACCAGGGCGATCAACATAAAATAAACAGCTTTATTGTTTCCTAAGTAGGTTTGCAGCTGATCGATTCCCTATCGCTTTCCAGAGTCGGCGAAATGATAATTGATAAAGCTTGTAGTGATACCTTTTTTTACGACTGATCGACTCTGAATCTGTTTGAAATTAGACAAACGTGTAGGTAAATGAATATATTGCAGAAATGTCATGACCGGCAAAATTCTTTCGTGTATAAATCTACCGGTCTCACATTATCATTCCCGTTTGTTACAAATCGTTTTCTGGGGAATGTTGCTTTTGCAAAAGGAGCTACAACGTAGAATGTATTTCAAAAAATAAATAAATGAATAAAGCTAGCGCGTATGTAAGCTACAACTTCTCTCTTGTTCACCGTTTTCGGTGTCACGAAATAAAGCGTTATTCACTTCAGTACAGCAATATTAGGTAAAACCTTTTTTCTTCTGCTTTATACATTTCCTAAGTTAGAATTTGTTCAACGTAACTATCGTTCAATCAGCTTGGGTGAACAAAATTAAAAAAAAAGAGTCAAGGAATTGATAGCGCTTATTATTATTATTTTTTAATCGATTTGGTTTCTCGTCCTCCTTTTCATCGCTTTTACCCCCCTTTTTTTTTGCTTTTTTGTTTGTTTTGTTTTTGTTTTTCAAAGAAAAGAAAAAAAAACTATTTCAGTTTTAAGACTATTAAAATTTGTCTATTTTAGGTCGAACTGCGTAAGATAAAAAGAAAGAAAAGCAAAACAAAACAAAAAAGACAACATCAAATTAAAAAAAAAGAAGAAAAAAAAAACAATCTATGAAAGCGGTATTAAAGCAATTGATATAGTATAGTCCAAATGACCTCTATTAGAGAAGGTAACTCATCAAGATTGTTAAGCTACAAATCTCTAATGTAAAACTATCCTTGTATCGACTATTTCATTCATTACTTAGCCTTACCTTCGCTTTCCTTTAAAAGGACCATAAGGCTCAAGCAGACGAAGAGGTAGACTCCAACATTCGGAGATATCAATAGCATCTTTTCACCGCGAAAAAACAAAACCCTTTTACCCAAGCGAGAATCTTGCTACTTGAATTTCAAAGATCTCGTGTGCCCAATTAAACAGTATCAATACTTAAAAAAAAATAATTGAGGACAGGCTTTGTAATTAATCACACTTTTGCATGGCGTGAACACAATAGAGCAATTCCAGTTGTTAGATAGAATCAGCATAAAGGTCAATGCAGCCTTTTGATTGGTAGCTGATTGTACTTATATGGGCATTTGGCTTATAGATAATTCGATAGCATGACGACAAAGCCTGAAAGCAGCAAATTTTATTGCCAATGCACCTTGCAGAGAAACGATATCGAAATATCTTCTAACAAATAATTTACCGGAATGGGCACCTCATTCAGTCATCCAAAACCTGGAACACTGACTCCAAGACGGTACATCGCGTCCCGGAAACTACGATACAAACGTAATTTGTAGATGTGCATCTGAAAAAAAAAACGACCATCGAGTGTGTGCAGAACACACCTGAAAATGTGAAAAAAATTGATAACTCACCAAGGTGGGTCCGTTAAGCCCACAAAAAGGTTTTCATTTATATTTAACTTTGTATGTGTTTTTTTTAAAGACAGGAAATTCAAATGTGTGTTACTACAGCAAAGGAGTAAGACTTAAGACGTAAGAGTGACGTAACTGCATATATTTTCCCCTGTTGAATTGTTTCGTCATGTTATGTTATTTGTTATTGTAATATAATATTCTGCTCCTGAGAGATTTTTACTATACGGCACGAGACACCGTACCTTTGGATAAAAACATTAATCGACTGTGCATCTAGTTGTCTAACCTAATTTCTATTTTAATTTCCAGCTCTATAATGACGACTGGGTAGAACAGAAAACATTTCCGCATTTATTCACACATCCATCAATCCTTTTCTTTCAGTGTTACTCTTGGGTTATTAACAATCCTTGTTAGCTATGTTAGGGCAATTTCTGCTGTTTCCACCGGCCGCTTACTAGAAACGTTCGTCTTCTCTGATAGATATTGTGATTGTCCCCTTTCAAATGAAAATATCTGTGCGAAATAAAACAAACAAATAAAAGCAAAAAATAAGCAAAACAAACAAAAAAACCATAAAAACACAAAAACGGAAAAGGGCAGAACGTTTGCCCTAAAGTCCATAATTGTTGAGGGTGTTGGTTTTTAATGATTACCCGAAGAAATTGTTTCGAAGATGAAACTGGTTTGCTGCCTATTATATGCGGTAGGAATGCGATCATATACGCACCGCGTATAGCTTATGGGACAAAATTTTTGTCACAACTGAGAAACTCACTCTTCCAAACTGACACTTATATCCTGTCGTCTCTAAAAGGCAATATTATTTTTCTGATTACCCTGTTGCTCTCAGTAAAGGCTGGCATTTCTGAAGGTATTTCCCTTCCGAGGTTCATATCATTTCCAAAATGTAACGACACTGTTTGAGATTCATAAGGAGGTGGATCTTCGTATATGACAATGCTCTTTATTCCATTATTGGTTTCCGCCGGCGCGCTTTGCTTCGCTTCTGCTGTACGACGAGCCCTGCATGAATGAAAATATAGCAATGGAAACAGAAAATGAAATTTCGTGTCTTCAGCCTAGTTTTGCTGTACCTGTTTAAGTCATAAAAGACAATACAAAGCGTGCCATCACGACAGGCTTTCGGTTATGGGCAATTTCATTGCTTTAATCAAGGTATCTCAAGTCTTGCTCGAACCTGGTCGCCAGATTTTCCTTGAAATTTGCAAAATATTCACCCCACAAAATTTGGTGGTTGTAATGTTTCAAGATTCAATAAAAGTCAGAATGAATGGAAAACCACGGCTTGAAGAGTAACAAAACTAAATATAGTGCAAAAAATGTTACGATTGATTCGTTCAGCTTTCCTGAGTTTGGTATACGTAAAAAGAGTAGTTACCCGGCAATCTCATGACTCAAAACTGATCAAGACTGGGCTATTCCCCTAAAAACAACGTTTTGTCTGTTAATTAGATTCAATTTAATCACACTCGGCGACCATTCACAATTATTCTTAAATTACGTGGCCTCGGGAATGTGTAGTGAATATAATTATATATATATTTTCCACTAATGCAATTTAGAATCCAAGTTTTAGCTGTACTCCACTCTGGAATACACACCTGTATCGACGAAAAAGGCACATGAATCCAGCCGTAACGACGAAGATAAACACCACCGCGGGTAAAACTTGATGAAATACGCAAAGAATATTGATTAGTTAAACCAGTTATAAGAAAAGCTACGAAATAGCCGCAGCAGCAACAACGCCACCAGTCATTAAAATAGTTTTTTTTTTTTTTTAGTTTGTTCGCAAGGTGTCACAACAGCCATATTTGACTCCCCTACACACAAATAATGGCGGCAATTTTTGTGAACCGTACAACCCCTTCGGATTTTAATGTCTTTTTGTGCAAAAGTTCCCTTTGTTTCAGTTTAAAATGAACGATGGTCACGTGGGTGAAAACAAAAATTAATCTAAAGATCAGGAATTCAAAACTAATCGCGCTGCATATCACTTTTTCTTGGGCTGTAGTTTGCCAAAATAAAAGCGAACATTTCTCCATTCAAAGTTGTTTGTATTTGAACCCTTTCTCTGTTTCCAACTCCAACGATGAATACATGATAGCTGAATTAAATGCTAATCTGAAACCAATGGTGTCATCTCACCTAACAGAAGAGTTTCTTGATGAGGCGTTTTCGCTAATTGCGCATCATTAAAAACATCCCTGTAAAGCATATTAACTTGATGCTCTGCAAGGATAAATTTAAGAACTAAAGGTTATGAACGTCGACGTCTATAATAAGGGAGCTTAAGCAAACACGACGTCGACGTCGTCGCAGCGAGAATGTCATCTGAAAATATAACCTCAAGTTTCTGCAATCATTTCTCAATTAGTTCGCGTTTGCAAACCGTGCTGTGATTATCCTGTAATTAAACTGGAACCAGCGTTTCAGCGGTGGGAATACAAAATTGAGCATCACATGCTCACGTCGTCCACACAACTGCAAAAAACAGGTCATTGCGGGAAGAACGAGAACGTCTGCGAGATGTCTTAAAATGAAAAATGCACGTGCAAAGCGCGCAAAATCATTGTTTTCGCTGTCAAAATGTGTGACGTTCTTGTCGCCATCGTGGTGTTTGTTTGCTTAAGCTACCTGTTAGTTAGTAAGTAGCGCTCGTTTACAACCAAGCATTTTGTCGCAGTAGGCTCAAGTCTAAAATTGCAGACGCAAAAGCCAGCCAGTCACTTGCTGTTTCAGCGAGGGTGATTTGTTGCCGCGAAACAACACGATTCGGCAGCAACTTGAAGAAAGGAATCGAAGCAAAAATATTGAGACGAGTGAACTGCAAAAGTTAAAGTCGTACTGCCATTTCAATTACAACTTTACTGCTACAAGAGTTCGTCTGAGTCAGCTGTCTGTGAGCAACCTTAATTCAACTTACCATTCTGGCAACCATACAATGCAATGCGCATACAAATCCACTTTCCAAAGTGCTGTTTGGGATGAATGCGTATGAAATGTGCCCACGAGTCATTCAAAGTTACGTTTGTGCCATGGATGCCAGTGTTGGCCAAAAGCTGTGAGAAACGAAGATTTTCATCATCGAGCCAAATTAACCATATAAATTACAACTAGAATTAATGTTGAGAAATGACAAACCTGTATAGTGTGCTGCCTCTCGACCATCTCTCGGCAATCAAACCTATTGGTTGGAAGCTAGTTTTCTTAAAGGCTTATGGAACTTTTCAAGCTAGTGTATTTACCACCTACCCTTTTTTTCTAAAGACAGCAGTTTACTAATCAGCGAAATTTTAGTTATCTAGAATTTTAGTCACTCAATGTGAGACAAAAGCGGATTCTTTGAATTAACGAAGTCTTAAACCAAGATTATCTGGTAACATTAGAGTTGTTAATTGCGGCAATCAACAATCAGCGCTGATTTATGAGAACATCAATGAGGAAACAATAACCTCAATCTCCTTGATCAAAAATTGTAAGCAATTTTATATTGCACGGGATGGGAACCAGCAGTCAATTAGTAGTACCTGTGTCACGCTACTTCCGTGATACATCCAGCCTCCTACGGAGTCATTACTCGTAGACACAGCATAACTGCGAACCCACATGCTGTTTCCATCAACATCTACTCCTTCGGATTCGATAACTTTGACCTTTGTTAAAAATTCTTAGGAAAAAAAATCAGAACGTCAGCAAAAGATGTATTGTGCACGAAGGAATAAGAACAAGACGAAAAGACAAATGTGTGAAGGAAGAGGGGATGATGCATGAGGGTCTACCCACCAAAATATACTTGTATATACGGTGCTGAGTCAGTTTCTGAAGAACACCAAGCATCCGCTAGTGATCCTATCTTTTTTACACCTATGCGACCACGGAACGCTTGATAGTTCTGGTTTAGCTGTGACGATGACGTCATGTATTTATCTGGAATACGTTGCCTGCTTGGGACTTTCACGCCTAGCTCTTCTATTCTGCATCCTGCCGGAATTAACAAACAATAGTACTTCTTCCGAGGAACAATCCAATTGGTTCAAAGGGGTTTCTTCACTTGGGAAAGGGTAGCCTTGCAAAGGATCAGATGAACGTGAGATTGCTTCGAAGCAACGAGGCGCATTGGGCTCCATTGCTTATCTCTCTACGACAGGGGGTAGTTGCACTGATGCGCTCTTGAGCATGCAGCACACCATCTACAGCTATTTAGACGAGTAAGACTGCAAAGCCGTCCGAATATTTGCAATGGTTTTTAGTAAAGCATTTGACTGTGTTAATTATAAACTCCTGTCATTTAAGCTTAGGCAGTTGCCATTGGATCCCCTTATTGTGAACTGGCATGTAGGTTTTCTCGAGAAACGGCAGCAGCGAGTAGTTTATAACGGTTTTGAGGGACAGTGGCGTGAGGTTAATAGGGGTAGACACAGGGTAGAGTCAGTGGGCCATATCTTTTCAACTCGTAAGATCGCCCAGCCTCGTTAAATATGCTGATGATTCTACAATGATTGTCCCTTTTTGGGGAAACGGCCAGTGTCGCACTGACTTGGTGGATCAGTTTCTTAGCTGGTCCAGCCGCAATCGCATGACATGCAATCCAACAAAATGCAAGGAGATTATTTTCCGTAAGAAAAGTTTCAGTCAGGACATCGCGCCAGTTAGGAATATACCGCAGTGAGCAGAGTTATCCATATTAGGTGTTACTTTCCAACAAAATTGTAAATACAGTAGTCATGTGCGCGCGAAGGTAGTTGAGGCGAGAAAGTCATTATTCGTCTTAGGATCTTTACGTAAGGAAGGAATGTCCCAGGAGGAAGTAGATCATCTTTTAAACGCAATGGTTTTACCAAATTTTTGTTACGCTCTGTCGGTTTATGGTGCCTCAGATTCCGACCTTTCTGTAATATAGAGTTTTTCTAGACCGGTGTATGAAAAGAAAGTATACGTCCAAGAATATAAATATCAGGGACTTGATAGAGAGGGCGGACAAGACACTCTACAAAAAAAGATCGAACAACCCCGAATGTCCGTTCTTCCAGTTTTTACCTAAGGAAAATAAAACCAGGTACAATCTTAGAAATACGTCAGTCTCTGTCCCTAGGATCCTCACTGACAGATTTAAGGACGTTTTAAGTAACAAAATAATTTTTAAATATGATATGAAAATAGTTTCTAGAGTTTATATTTTTCTTTCTTATTAATTGTAACTTAGGATATGCATTTTTATCTTACGAAATAAAGATTATTATTATGATTATTATTATGATTATTATGATTATTATTATTGTTATCGCGCATGAAAAGTACACTCAGGGAATCCTTTTGCTTTCTGTTTCTCTCATATCGTTTCATGCACTTTAGGGGCTGTTTACATGAAGGTAGGAAGATCCTAGCACTAGGAAGATCCTAGAACTAGGGCCATTTACGACCTCTTGCATGTAAACTGAATACAGGAAACATATGGCGCTAGGATGATCCGCCTTCTAGGATCTTCCTAGTTCTAGGATCTTCCTACCTCTATGTAAACAGCCCCTAACTCACAAAAAATCGTTTCTAATTCAATTTCTCCCAAGAGGGATTGAATTAATGAATAGAATTAAAAGCATGACCAATGTTGGAAAACAAATCCTCAAATTCAAGATGCATACCTACTCGATAACCACAGGAACTTGACAATAATTTATTAATTGGTGGGGCTTCAAATGAAGACAGAAAGCATTATTCTTTGTCTTCTAGATCAGTCAACAAATAACATTACTTTCGATTCCTGTGCAATGAGCCATGATGAATTTTCGATTTATCCCTCAATATTGACTTTTCTTCAAGCTTGAATTTCCTATTTT
>BLFN01000126.1:1452575-1455075 GCA_014634225.1 Acropora yongei | reverse complement strand
AAATGCAAGACATTGCAAAAAAAAAATGCTTTGATGTCTCTCACAACAGTTTTGCTAGTACTGCAAGCAAACAATATCAGTAGAGTTAACAAACTCTTCAGGTGTTTCCTGTAGAACAGCAGTAGTACCGCAACACTGCAGCACAACGTCAACAGAAACACAACAGGAGTCTGTTTTAGAAGATAATAATATCAAGAATGAACACAACAGCACTTTACTGGCCATTGTTCATAGGTGGAGAAATGTTCCTGGTTAAGCTGTATGTGTTCAGCAGGTCAGCATCACACTCTTCCATTTATATATCAGAGACAACATGATTTGTATAGTCCACAAATCCATATCAAAAGCACACTGTTCATATCCAATATGTAACGAAGATGAACCTTCTTTTTGCACACTGTCATTGTTCTGTACACACAATACTGTTGTTCCACACATTAACTCAATCTGCAAACTTCACCTCAGGCAATTAAATCCTTTTCTTCACGAACTAAGTGCTCACATATCCATGTCCAAAGAAAAAGCTGCAAGAGTTGCAAGAGATAGCAGCAAGCAGCTCCATTAAAGGAGCAAAGTTGCACAGTGGTCTTCAATGAACTGCAAGACAGATTTGCAGATTGCATAATGCCTTTCTCAGAGAGTGTTGCTCTGACAAGCAAGATGGCAGAAAATGGAGAAGAGCTTTTAATGACCAGATGCAAATATTGCAAACTAAATGTAGATTTTCAACGTGAAATTCAACTCCACTGTCCAAACTAGTACGCAGTCATTTGCTGACTTTCTCACATTATTGAAAGCTGGACAGCCGTAACTGAACAGCAATATCACCCCTTGCCATCCGTATCGTAGGATCTGTCATACTTCAAAAGAGTACTGAGAAAGTGATGAAAACATTTACCAAGATTCTTGCATAATATACACATGCATTCATTGTATCTACTCTGTGACCACTGTTACAGTAATTCAACATTTTAGACAACTTTTAGACATTCACCTAATCAGACGTCCAGCAAAAATAAAGCAAAATTTCTCCATCATCTAAAATACCATTGCTGTGATTTTTCAGAGGCTTGTAAGAAAATAAAAATGGTCTAATAATAAATCTGAAGAAAATGAAAACAACTGTGGTACACATACAAGAGCTGAACTAATTGAAAGTCTAAACAGAATAAGACATAAAGGAATTAGTCACAGATGTAGATGGAACTAAACAAATGATGATTTTTTTTTCCAGAAAATTAACTAAAAATGTAGTAAAATACTGGAATTACAACTAGAACTTAAGACTACAAGGGTGGAAAAAGTTCCGTCACTGGTCCCAGGGTAGATACAACAATGTAAGGAGAAAGAGAAGCTGCTAGATTTCACTTATTTAATGCCAGAAGAGTAAGACCTGCTGCACAAATACTTCCAACAGTGACTAAGCTCTTCCATGTGAATTGAGACTGAGAGGAGTCGGAAAAGTGAGCAACAAATCCATCCTGAGGAAAAAAAACAAACGACAACAGTAGTTAGAGAACTCACAGGAACAAATGATCACAACTGGTTAACTGAGCATGAGTAAGATTAATAATACTGCTTTCAGAGAAGAGCAAATGGTACAAAACATTTCATTGGCTCCTAGCATTGCAGATATTGAGCCAATCAGAGCACTGAATATAACCAAGAACAGGAAGATGTACCAGATGTGCTAGGGCACTTCATGAACTTCTGGAGAGTTGCAAGGATCGCTTTTCTTTGTTTTCCACTATTATGTTGCTACTTTTCTGCTAGTTGCATAGACTATCATATCATGCACTCTAGCATCTAAAATGGATGAAATTAGCTGCAAATTTCAAGCACTTTCCAGCAATGACTGCAATTTTCAAGGACTTTTATGCCCTTGTATTTTCATTTTAAAGGACTTTGAAGGTGCATGCAAACCCTGAACAAGAAAAACAGAAAAAAATAAGTTGCAGTTTGAGTAATAGAGAGCTTTAGATTCTAGGACAAGACAACAAGTACCAGGTTTTCTCATTGAACAATAATGAGTGATACTGTCGTCATTTAGTACACGGTTTTGGAAAAATGTTCTCGTGTCAAAACAAGTCAAGTAGCAGTATTGGCATTTTTTGATCAGCAACAAAGTTCAATTACCAGCAGTAACAATGGCTGAACAAACTATACTACTAAAAAACAGCAAGATTGATCGTCTGGGTCATAAAATTTAATTTCTAAGTATTTGCACAAAAAAATGGGCAGTCAGGTCTCATCCATGTTCTCGTCCTAGCATCCAGAAATTATCAGGGCAAAAAAAAAAAAAAAAGAAGGAAAGAAAATGTTTCTAAACTAGAAAAATAGTGTTTTATTGACCTAAGGGCCTTTTCAATACCACTGGTAGTACTTCAGGTCCATGAATTCGAGTATGCATGTTCAACTTGCGACTTCATCAACTTACAACTTAAGGGTTCCAATTTAAGCATAGCATTCAACTAAGAAAATTGTACATAAACAAGGCTTT
>BLFN01000126.1:1440075-1445075 GCA_014634225.1 Acropora yongei | reverse complement strand
TTGAGGCAGTTCCCTAATGTCACGTCTACCAGCCAATCGTATTGCCAGCTGCAACGTTTGCTAAAATACCTTTTCCCACAATTTCCCTCTTTCCACTTTCTTTCCATAGCTTTCAAATTCGTTAATTACTCAATTGTCTCTTGTTAGTCTTAAAAGAAACTTTCAGTAAAAACATCACATCTTTCAATGAATTTGAGAACGTTTAAAGATTCCTGTGTATGAAGGTCATAAGAAAAGAATTTTTGAACTTTTGTTAGGGGCTTAGGTTTCAAAGAAAAGACCGCAAAATCACCTGAATAACCAAGACCTGACTGAAGCGATCAAATATTTCAACATGAAATCTGAAGGGACTTGCAATGAAACTATTATAAACTGTGAGTGAGAATCCATGACTTATGTGGAACATGTCGTGTCTTCGACGAGACGTAGAAAGGGACACCCTGCTGAGCGTAGCTGTTGCGGGATTTCCATGAAGGGGAAATGACCTACCTCTTGTTTACCAGCGCCCAATCGACCTTTGATGAACTACGTTTTGATGCAAAAAACAACGGGGTATTTTTTTCTCCAACTTAGCAATGTAGATGTTGCTAGCACTTCGCGTGTTTACCAATGCCGGTGGCAATTGCTACAATGTTTTGCTCGAGTTTTATTCGGCTTTCCAATGACCGAGTGTAAAGTTCAACTAACTACTTTGTATCTTTATAAATTTATGGACTTTGGTATAATGTCGAAACGATGAAGATGAGTATCGAAGTACAAGATTTCGGATACAACTGATTAGACGTTTATCCACTTGAAATAAAAAAATGCATGCCTGGCAACTTTACAGATATATCAATGAGTTGACAAGAATTTTTCAGCAAAATAATCAACTCATTTTAAGTTGAAATTTCTGTTTTGAAGAGACCGAGAATAATAGTCATAATTAATTAGAGGAAATTATCTTTAAAAGTCAACACAGCATAATAGATTTTGTTATGTAAGAATTAAAAAGGACGAGTCCTTCATAACAGGGAGAGCAAAGTCGCAGAAGTCTCGCGTTATAATGGTTATTTTTAGTCTCGCAAAAACCAGCAGTGAGAACATAACAGAATGAAAATAACAATATTGCAGTTGGTTTCCCCTAGCTCGTTGTTTCCAGGGTAATAAGAATATCTCGTGTTTGGAAAGTATTCAAATAAGGGGAAAATGATTTCAGCTAGTTAAAGGAAAAAAAACACATCCCAAAGTTTGAATAAAAAAAACGTGTAGTTAGTTATGTCTCAGATGTTTGGTTTCATTTTGAGTTCTAGAAATAATGATTTCTGGACATGGAGAGGGAATTAACTTAAAAGAAAATTCATTTAGCTAAGTACGATATAACCGTGCTGCTGCGAAAAAGCTACAACAAACATCCAAGAAAAATAAAAAGAAAGACATACCGTTTATTCCGTGACCTTGAATACCCTGGTTGTCTGTTTTCCTGCGAATGCAAGAACGTTGCTTAAATTTAAGTTGTCGGCGAGTATGAACCTAGCAATGTGGCGGGGTTAGACTGTAATTAAGTGTATCCAAGTGATCGGCAACAGTGATATATACTTTATTTGTGTCCATGACTGAGTTCATCATGCAAACGGGTGTCTGATAGTCACGCGCTGAGCTAAAGAGTGTTACTTGATATTTTAGAGACGCCCCTCGGTTTATTTTCTGGAACACAGGGATACCACCCAAGCCAGGAGACACCGTGAGCTGCCTTAGCTTCCGAAGTTCTTAATGGCAAATCGAGAATCTCCATAGTGCACGTAGAATTGTTATAGTTCATTTCTATTAAAAACTTGATTCTAATTATCTATCACTGGAATTCAAGCCTTAAAAAGGGTCTTTTCTTCAAAATGCTCTCATTTTTGTTTTCGTTTTTTTTTTTTCTTACTTAAAACACTGCGAATTAAAATTAAAGCTAAAAATGCATAAATTGAGAACAAAAATAATAGTTTGGACAGCATGCGAAAAAAAAAACCCTGAAAAACTAAAAATAAAGGTGCGAAATTGTGATGCAAATATTTTTCACTTGTAGCCTATAACATTCTCTTACTCACCTCCGTCCCAATGCACTAACTTTTAGATTAGAGGTGCATGTTAACGTTTTGGCTCAATTTATTAAGAGCCACACGACTTTAATAAACCTATTTTATGGTGTACAAAAAGATATAATTTATTAAAATGATTCTACCCTTGGCTAAGAAAATCAGTTTACCTACGCACAAAGCAATTTGAGACTCAACATTGCCATCATTGTTTAGCTGGGAATCACAAAAATAAACAAAAATAACAAAAGGAATGATTTACTTATGTGTAGTTTGGGATTTTCTTTTTTTTGAAGTCGACATACTATTGCAATCTACTATTTCTTTAAATCAAAATTTTGACCTTCAAAATACAATCAATGAACTCACCGTCAAGAAACTCGTCAATGTAACATCACAGGAAAGTGTTTAGTACTTGCGTAAGCCGTTTCTCGATAAAAATGAACAAAAACCTTTAATTTGTCTTATGTACACCAGCGCAAGTACTTAAAAGGCGACAGTCTTGTTTTCCTGGCTAATCTTGGGTGTTATTCTGGTAGAAATAGCAATGCAATTGAGTTCACGTGAAGGCTCATTCAACGCCCAAAATCACGTGGCATCATACGAGACCATAGGGTGGGGTAGGATCCCAAGCGACTGAGAGCGTCTTTTACCCTTTTCCACCCCTCTTCGTCAGTATAACGCAACAGTCTGCTTAATCCTCAAAAAAGAGAGGGAAAAGATTTTCCCGTCTCCTGGTCTTTGAAAATTCTCTGATCTTTCATCGAATCAAGTAATGACGTTTATTTTTCTATTGCTAGAGGTAATTTGGCTTCTTTCAGTTCGCTAGTCCAATAGAAAGAGCGGTTTTTTTGCAAAAATTGTATCATTTAGGATGTTCCCATGGAGTTGGCTGCATGTAACACCAGAATTATCAGTATACTCAATTCACCACAACTTGACACTAAAAAGGAAAGCATCAAATATGCTGTTTCCAATGACTGGATTTTACACAGGAAAGCATCAACAAGAATGGTCTCATTGCGATTTTGCACTGTAAAATTGCTCAATTTCTAGAAAAGTGGTCACTGCATCATGTTATCATTTTAGAAAGCCAACACTGCCTACCATTCTAATACTGATATGACGTAAACGTTGTCACCTGTGAAAGATAAATTTAACGCAAAATAGCTAGATTTATACATCTCTCAATTTATTGTATAAGGGATTTTTTTAATTTTTCAATTTTAATTCTGGACTTTGGTCGTACCCCTAAGAATTCAAAGCGTAACCTCGGTTAATTTATCTTTAGGTACCCTGTGGGACATATTTCTTGCCAGAAGTCATTTTTGCCTCACAATTATTAAGTCAGTTCAATAAATATCGTCAACATTTCTCCTATACCATATTTGATGTGCTGAAGTCATCATCGTGTTAACACTACAAGGGTCATCTGACGGTCATCGAAAAGTGAAGTTTTTGGTTTTGCTCATCGTTGGTAAAAACAACTTTCAATAAGAATGGTGAAAGCGGCGTTGAAGGAAACAAGCAGAAGACTGACTAAAAGAAAGAAAGCTTGCTTGTACGATCGCCAGAACTCTAAGCTTTGAATTTCATTTCGTTATTTGACAAAAAACGTACAGAAAGAGATTCGAATAAACTGTCTATTTTGTAGTTTTCTTTCAAAAGCTCACGGAGATAATCTTTTAGTTGCCAAATTGCTGAATTCCTAGAATGTGTACATATTACTACAGTCACCCTACACCCAAGTTACGATTTGCATTTTGCTGTGCTCTGAGGTGGCCACTTTTGGAAAAAAATGTGTTTCACATTGAAATTTTGAAGGCGATGAAATAAAGCCACAGAACATGCCACTACAAAACAGCCACCAATGGGTAAACAAACTTTTAACACCTTGAAACAAGGTCAGATATTCTTAGTATGAACAAGTTCAACGCCCACTGAGAAACTGAGTGCACAATTAAGGTTATTCACTGAAAGGCTATTTATTGTCATTCGTTCAGTGGAGTGGGAAGTCTGCTCATATCAATATATATATATATATATATATATATATATATATATATATATATATATATATAGTCACAAATTTATATACGCTGGTTAATATGTAAATATGTAATCATGGCTACTCTGTCCAAACAATCAGACATGGTACTTTGACCAATATAAGAGGGGAATCAAATTAAACTAGGCTACCCAAGGGCATCGATATCAAAGAGGGGGATCTGAATAAACACGAACAAGTAATCAGAAAAAAAAAATTGGCAACTAAACAGATTTCCAGAGTGAATGACAGTGTAAAATTACATTTGATTGCATTATACAGATCAGAAAAATACGACCAAGATCTGAAAACGATTTTTTTAATACCATATAAAACAAGCGATTGTCGATCAAAAATTTTGTATTCGTTTTCAAATCCGAGTGTGTGCCTTGTAGATATTTTGTTCTTCCGAATGTAAATTTACTTAGAAACCATTAATTGAAATTAAATGAACTCGAACAAACTTTAGAAGCTGGTAAAAGACACCGCCATTCACGCAATTAATCTCTTAGCGAACAAAATCAAAACCAGAAATTTGTTATTTGTTCAGAAAAAAAGAAATAATATATTATTCAAGACCTCTCTTAAGAGGGAGAGAGAGAGAAAAAAAACTGTTTTAATTCATTTACTGGAATTCACGATGGAAAGTCATTTGCATTTTTTTAAGCCACAGAGACATGTTTGCACGCGTTGCGTGCCTACCCTCATTCTGTATACTCACTAATCCAATAATAGCATAACTCTTATACTAGCAGTACTGAATGAAACCCAAAACCCTTAAGAACAGAGTTGTTTTTCAGCTTGGGATCCTCAATCTTTTGGAATCAATGAACGCGTCTCATTCAACGAATATATTATTTTGTTTTTGTTTTTTTTTTTTTGGTTAAGCC
>BLFN01000126.1:1386872-1391423 GCA_014634225.1 Acropora yongei | reverse complement strand
TCAGGCTGGCGTAGTGGACATCAATCAGGCCTTCCACCTCTACTACAACTGTTGTATGTGGGCTAAGTTTCGGTCCATCTCAACCAGACTTCGAGGGTTTTCTCCGGGCACTCCGGTTTCCTCCCTCCTCAAAAATCGACTCCCATTATATGGGCCCACAAATTCGTCAGTAGCCTTTCAGCTTACTGTCACGTGTTATCCCATTCAAATAAAGTCTATCACTGTTCCGTAAATCTGCTAGCTTTTTACAAAGAGAGGTTTCTAGGTCAATCACCAATCGTAGCAATCGCGTCATTATTTTCGTCTGTTATTTGAAAACTGCTCCAACGAACCTTCTCTATTTCTTCATCCCTTTGAGCCTTTTTCTGGGCTCTTTCTTTCTCCCATTCGCTCTCCGTTTCTGTTTCTTCCGAATGGCTCTCATTCGCTTCAGTCTTCCGCGAAAAGTTCGCGGCAGGTGTTGCGTCGTTCACCGTAACACTGGGCAGCGGACTTCTCGTCCCAAATAAACTACTACCTTTAGTGGTGTCGGGATCATCAGAGGGCAAAATATCCTGCAAGAAACGAATTTCAAAATATGATGGCAGAGCCAATAGAAAGTGTGGCATGTGCGATTATAATTACTAGTTATTTGTGTCAAAAATCGGACGAATAAAGTTCGAGCCAGTGAGGGGAAGTGAATATAAATCTGCACAAAGCACTCGTTAATTTCTTATTTATTAATCGTAACAAGAGAAGTTTTATCGAAAAAGTGTTTCTAAGTAAACAATGCAAATCTAAATGTCCAGATCTGTAATCAATGATTTCTTTTTACAACATTACTAAAAACTAAAATGTGTTTTCAGCAATGAGACATCTATCTGTGTTTTTTAATTTCAAATATTAAGCAATGAGTATTATCATCATGTGCAAAGAGTTGAGAACTTTCCAGCAAAAAAAGGTTACCTCATCTTGAGAATCCCAAGGCGATTCTTCGTCTAAAAAAAGAAGAAACAATAAATAAATGAAAAGTTCAGAATTAGAGCGCCATTCAAATGCAGACCTAACAGCTATTCTTGGGTGGATCTCACGATTTTTTTAAAATGTTATTTTGATTTTATTTTTCTATCTTTTCTTGCCCCTTCATGAGAAATACCATCGTCCAGTCTCGCGGTTTACAAGAAAGGAATAATGTGAAATTCTAATAAAGCAGACCACACAAAAGTTTTGCAAAGTACTTGGTAGAAACGAGTGCTCTCAAGTGCAGAGAAGAATTAGTAAGTCAAAGCTAAAAAGCTCTACAGCTAACTAGCGGGCAGACCACACATCGCGCCAATCAAATTAAAGAAAAATGGCCGTGGTTTTTGGTGAGATGAAAAAAAAAACAAAAAAAAAATGGTATATACGGGGGAAACTCTCTTGGGGCAGAAAATTTTCCGATTTTTGTCAAAGGACAGCTGTCGTTTGTGCACAGGATAAGAAGAACAAACTAAATTTTCATAAAGGGTCGAGAACAGAATCGAACTCAGGCCATATTGGTGGAAGGCGAGTGCTCTGACTATTGCGCCAAGCTTATTCCTCTCATGATGATAAGATCAAAGTTTCTTTGCGAGCTATCAGCCAGTCGAAATAAAAACAAACGCGAAAGTCAATTGCACACGCGCTTTGAGGTCTATCATTTTCTTACCATCGCTCTGGTTTTCATCGAAAGGTTTGGAATCCTCTTCCTGTTTTACAACAGAAACCTTCTTATCCCGTTTCTTTAGAGGCTCCTCATCTGACACGCCACTGACGTCAGGGTCTGAGACAGAACTCACTGGGCTGCCGAGATCGAGATCTAGTTTCGGCGGACCTGAAGAAAGCAAGCAAACAAACAAACAAACAAAATTGAAGTGAGGCAGTCTTTGTTGATGACTCCACAAATGTCCACAAGATGCTAACAAGAGTCGAACCTATGCCTGAGATTACAAGTTGGATGCTCTGCAACGTGTAAACCACAATCATGATCTTCCATCACTAAAACAGTTATCGTCATCGTTATTGCCATCGTCAACATCATCAACATCCTCGAGTATGTCAACATTCGCTAAGTGAGGCCAGCGTAATTCTCAATTAGCATTAACGTTTCGCAATCTCTTTGCCTCGTCTCGGTGTGTTATACGACTGAGCTTGGGAAAACTCATGAGAATTCTTTCTCCAGTTCATTTCTCTCTGCTCAATACTTGCTCAATAGCTTTAGCCAAATTGCTCCCACTGATTTTAGGCAATTAAGTTCCAGTCGGACGTTTCTTGTGAAGGCGACATTTATGATAAAGCGGTTTTCAAATGGCTGTCGAAAAACCAATACCAAAGTACTTGCTCCGACCAATCACAACAGGAGCAAACAACGCGATAAACCAATCAGATTCCCTAGTAAATGCTTGTAACTTGATCAAAGCGCGGGAAAGATCGCGCTTAAAAGATGCGATTGGTTTTGGTTTTGCTTCTCATTGGTTGAAAAACTGGCGCCAAATTTTTTAGCCAATCACAAAGCCTAGCAATCGTAATTGCGGAGTTACTTTCGATAGTCGTTTGGAAACTGCGTTAACAGAGATTGCAAAAATGAAAACGAAATTTCAGAGACAAGCTACCTTGACTTTTCTTTTCTGATGCTTTCGCATCATCGCTATTTCTTTCTCGCGGCTTTTGTGTGGATGTCAGCGGTTGTGGACTGGGGGTAAAACCCGAGCTTGGTCTGGTCAGCGGTTCATCGTCCTCGTCATCAAGTGGAGGCTCGCTAAATGAAACGTCTTCGTCATCGTCCCCTTCGTCATCACTTGAAATCAAACTGAAGTCGAGTTTAGTGTCTGTTGAGCAAGTGAATAAGTCAGTCAATCAATCAATCAACTTTCAAGTTGATCAAACAGCCAATCGGTTACTCTTTCAGATCTTGTCGAAATTCCCAAATCATCCCATATGTGGCGTGGCTCAGTGGTCAAGGCCATGCAAGACTTTGCACGCGGATGGCCGGAGGTCATATCCCACTCCACTCACCCGCACATCTGTTGTTGTCTTTTTTGCTTTCATAAAAAAAACCTTGCGTTTATTTGATTTGTTACTTTCATACACGAAACCTACCCCACCTGTTTTCCTTTTTAACTATTATCATGAAAAAACAAAACCGTTCCTTCCTGGATGAACGTGGAATATATAGAAGGCATCAATAGCCATACCTTGTTGTTTTGTAGGTGCTGGAATGCTTGTTTCTGTTTTAGTGGGCTGGAACACAAGAAACACTCCATATTATTCGTATGTAAGAGATAATTCCTAACATAACTGCGAGGATCATAGCTTACTTGATTTCACATCCGGAGTTCAATATAAGAAATATTTCATATATCACTTCATATAATACCTAACAGCTAGTGACGATGCAAACAAACTGAAGTAGAGTGGAAAAAGACATTAGATTCGGGAGACGGTCACAAGGGGTAACCCCGTAGGTCTTCTGTAACCTTTACTGTTAACGGGGCTAGGCTTTAGGGTTAGGGACATTGTTTAGGTTAAGGTTAACTCAGGAACGAACCTTTGTACTCCCGCCACTTAAAGCTGCCAAGACGTCTGTATCAGAGAAAGCATCCTAAAAATAAAACAATTTCCTCTATCAAAGAATAATCATAAAGGAATATTCTCTACGTCTATTGCAACCTTGAATGTTGCAAGTTGTCCAAGAAAGCTGTACAAGGTGCAATAGAACGATCTTTACTTTTGTTAAGTAATTAACATAAGATTTAGCCTTTCATAAAAAGTAAGGTCAAGAGTTGAAGGAACTGGTCAACCAAGGAAATTTGTTCAATTTCGAGCTGCTGACCAGCTATGTCGAAGGCAGTAACGACAATTCAAAAAAAAAAATCTCAGATTAGCTGGAAATGTTAACTTTATGCTCCTTCAGTGTTTAGAGAGGTAATTTTAAAGCTTGATCAGAGAATAATCGTCATCGGATAAGCGTTATGAGCCAAGATATGACTTTTTTCCCCTAGAATAATAAATTCATCTCTAAGAGCTCAGATTTGTAGTCATAGTTCACGTGAGGAACGCACTTTGTGACACTTAAACAAAACAGGCTCTCTGTGACTACACGTGATTACTGCTAAAGAACCGCTACGCAAAGGAAGGGAACTGTTGAAACGTTGATTACTATAAATGGTCAAACATGCAGCCGCCGGAGGTGTGACAGAAAGGTGATGAAAATAATGAGAGGATTTTGCAAACTTGCTGCTAAATGAAAAGAAAAAAAAGTCCATACGAAATCGTGCTCATAGCTAAAAATGTTCAGTGTACGGTACAAATACTTCTTCCTGCGCAAGAAAAGGTTATCGCTGATTACATAACATTGACCAACTACATGTTACACAAGAGCGAGTCTGGGCTCTAGTCTTGCTTACGGACAAACTCGATAGCATAGTGGTTCCGCCTCTAATCTTGAGGCGTAGCCACAAAAAATGCCGGAATCTTAGTAAGTCGCCACGCATGGTCAGATCCTTGTGGACGCACAGTACAAAAAAATTGTCTTATGCCACCGATATGGCGGCG
>BLFN01000126.1:1371872-1374372 GCA_014634225.1 Acropora yongei | reverse complement strand
TCTCGTTTTCATGCAAATCCAGTGCTGTTAATTTTCCCTTTTTTGCTCTAGCGCAAGTTTCCTAGAAAACCCATTTCCCCCACTTCTCAAAATCGTCTTTTTTCAAGCCGCTTTTTTGCATAATCTTAGATGGTTCTATAGATTCCACGTATATACATTAGAGATGAGCTTCATTGTTTTTCTTATGTTTTGGGAAGTTGGAAGTTTATCCCCCAAATCGACAAATTTTGATTATTTTCCCTCATCGCGTTCGTAAAACGGCCCAAAATGGACATTTTAACCCCTTTTCATCTCATTTCTCCCCCCATCCCTTCGCCGCGAGCGCGCCCGACTTGTTCGCAAGATTATTATTAGATTCTTTAGGTTAGGGAACCAAATTCCAGATTTAAGCACTAAAACTGAAAAATATATATGCATAAATTCGATTTTATTATTCATTTTACAAAATCCGTTTTATTTTATTTGACAGCTTTTGTTAGCCCGCACCATCATTGCCACTCTGTGACGTAAGAACCTTTTGTGTTGTTGTTTTTGCTATGTTTTCTCTTTTTTTCAGTTCTGACCTGATTTATTTCTCGTGAATGATATTCAGAATGCAGACGCTGTAACACACTGTTTGATTGACAACGTCAACATATAAACCAATAATATCCTTACTGACTTACTAATTAGTTAATTTATTATTTCAACGCTATTGATAAACTAAGATCCTATTCGTTGACACATTTTAGGTCATCTTTATTCTTTTCTAATGGGATTTGCTCTCTTGAAGAATAACACACGACTTTTCAGCTGTGATCGACCAACATTTTGGCTACAATATTTTTAACGAGAAACGTTGTAGTGTACTTTTATATATATAAAAGAAACTAGTGCAAATTTTCATAAAATGAGTAGGGACTTAAATTCGCATTTTTTTTTGCGATACAATAATTGCAAATTGACGGGAAAATTTGATTGTCGATAATTTAAGGTTTAAGGTAAACGTTTATGTCATAGAAAGACGTATCTAATATAATCTTTTATACTCAGGCCATGACTTTTCTGACCGACCGACATCGCTCATTTTCTGTATTTGTGGTCTTTCGTTCAACTTTGTTTCTTCGAGAATTATATAGAAAATGCCCAAGAAGCTCTTAGACGCCACGGAAGTCAATGCTCTAGCTAGCCAGATTCACTTTGTTGACGAAAGGCAATTTATACGGTGAGTTCAATTTGTCTCCGATCTTCCTTAATTCATTAGCTACGGAGGCAATCACTTCCTTGTTTGCTTTGTCCGTCAAATTTGAAGCAGTTCCACAGTGATCTTCCTCTCCCCGGGAGATATTCACTTTTGAATCCATGTTTTCTTGTTCAGATTGTTTAAGATTCAGTTTCTTTTCTAAACGTTGATCGAATCGGTCCTGGAAAGAAGATATTAAAATTCGGATTACTCGGTATTTCTCAAATTAAAGAGGATATATGTGGATATATTTATCTTGATACACTTTGAAAATTGGAACTGAAAATGGACTGGAAATAATTTAAAAAAAAACATGTTAACTATATTTTTCATATATCTAAAGAAAATTTGCCCACACTTTAGTTAGGCAGAATTTGCCTGTGTTTCATTGAGTTTTGTCCGTATTTATAAATAGTAATTTGGTTAGAAAATAAATCATTCATCGATGAAACTTGAGTAAATAGAATGATTTCTTCTGATGTATGAATCAAAATTATGAAACATGAGTTAAATGAAGTGAATATAACTAAACTTACCAAGACAAAGTTTCGATGTCGGTTTCTCCTTTAAAATGCAGCAAAGCCTGAAATATTTGATGTTGAAATTCTTTTTACTCCTCGCAAGAAATGTTTTGAAAGTCTACTGCTGGAGAGGAGAAGTTGTCCCAATTTATAGGTCGTGGTGGGCCCTAAATCACGTTTCACGTTTAAGACATCACGAAAAAACACATAACACTGCAACGCTTTAGTGTAACCGTTAGCAACAATAGCTCACGGAAAGCTGACACGGTATCATTTTCGAATAGCAACAGCGTTTTCGTACCGTATGTAATATGACACATTAGATGGTAGATTCTAAAAGGATTGAACTTAAAATGCTCCAAAAATTAACTACTGCAATTCCCTTGAACGTTTTTAGATATCATGTCCGTTCCTTTGAAGCAAACGAAACCGGCGCACTGATTGAATTCTGACGAGGGCGTAAATTCTCTTGCTGTTCACGAGAAACTGTCATTAAAATATATTAGTCACGACACATTTTAGCACCGAGGCCTTAAAATGTTATTCAAGGCTTTAAAGGCCAACATCAGTACTTTATAAACCTCAGTTACCTTTTATTTTTGCCGCGGCATTTAATTCATTGTTTCATAAGCCAGAATTCCCGCCAAAAATAAACCACCTTGGCATGACAGTGGCATTTCGCATGCGCCAATCACATCAGCTGACATCAATCAAAGATGTCGTGCACGTTAATAAGAAGATTATTTGTCGACTCGTG
>BLFN01000126.1:1364607-1369607 GCA_014634225.1 Acropora yongei | reverse complement strand
AATTGCTTCCTCAAATTCCTCATTCTTTGTCACTTTTACCTAAGATTGTTAAAACCAAAACAAAAATATAGCCTGAAATTTGAAATTTCGTAATTTTTTTACAGGAGTTCAATATGGATAACACGAACGCTGCTAAACTGAACATGAAGACACCCCGAGACAAAAGTTCAAAACTTGATTTCAACGTTGAGCCAGATTCTCTTAAGATACCAAACACGGAAGAGATCATCGTATCACTGGCTAATGAACTGCAAAACATCGGTGACAAATTGAGCGAGTCATATCAGTTGCCTTTCGTCCACAAAGTGAAGTTTGCCAGAACTGTGTCTTTCATGGCGGTAGAAAGAGGTGCGGATGTTTTTGTCATGTTTCTGAAAGCACAATGGTGAATCATATGGCAAAAAAACATCGCGGAAGACATTACAATCATGCATGGGAATTATTGCCAAGGCCTCGTCGCCGAACAGCCGCCCTAAGACCAGTACAATTATAATTAAGAAAAAAGAACTTTACAAATTTCAAATTATCATGGACGGGCGTATCAGGATGAGAACGAATGTTTTGCACTATTTATTACATACTTCTGAGATACTCTTAACTCTAAGACGATATTACTCGATGGTTGATGTGAAACAACTTAATAACGTAAACTCAGATTCGTTTTTATTCTAGAAACATGTCAACACGCAGTTTTTTTCACGGGATGCTACAGCGGTTATTTAAGCATTAACAATAATTGTTTTTCTATAAGAGCGCAAATCACCATAACAAAAGGACTTTGTTGCACTCAACTGTTTCAACCAATGAGACACCGTTTCATTAGCGCAAGCCTTGTGGTGTCATATGGCCTTCCTTTGTAATATGGTGTATTAATTGACATACGAGTGTGAATTGATAAGAAAAGTTGTTGGCTTGCTTGATAAAAAAGCAGGAGGGTACAATCTCATTTGGATAAAAGAAACACGCAAGTTTATAATATTATTCAGTATTTATTGTTATTGTTTCTTCCGTAAGCCATACAGGTTGAATTTTGAGTGCATAATAAATAATGACTATTGAAACTGTTGTACCGTTTCAGTCACTAATCGCTACTTGAACTTCGAGGATCGTACACTGAAAACTCGTTTACGGTATTGTTGTTACTGCCATTGTTGTGGCTGGCTCTCTATCAGTGTTTCGGTTCTGAAGGTAAAGCGGGAGTGGGCGAAGAAAAAGGACGAAAACTTTGGTGAAACAGGAGGGCTTGGGGGAGAGCGTTGTGTGAGTGGGACGAGGGGAGGAGGCAAAGTAGCGACAAGCGATAAGTCGATGGCATGTCAGTTCTCCTTGCAAACTTCAGAAAGAACAGAAATCATTAATTCCATTGAGATCTGATTTGAGGGCAGCAAAAGCCATTTTGCTATATAATCCACTTGAAGAAGAGATCATTGAAAAGAAATTCCCGTGCAGATAGCAAAATGTTGAACAAGACCATCGCAGCTTACGTTGCAACAGTAACTGTTGCAATAGTAGCTCTTTCTGCAATACCAAGTAAGTATCACTTTAATTTGAATCACCAAATGCCGTTTCCATTATAAGACAGATTTCATTTAGCAACGAGTACATTCTTTTCACGCCCACATAAACATGCTTCTCTCGCATATATTTTGCTTATTTTCAGAAGCTTTCACAGCGGAATCCATTTTAGATCATGCAGGAAATAAGTGTAAATTGTATTTTTTTTCCCTCTGCGTGTCAGCTTACACTTTTTCCAGTAGAAGTGTTATCACGTACAAAATTATATTTCTTTTCGAGACCACTTAAGAACCTCCTTTCCTTACAACATCTAGTATTCTTTACAGGAAAATCATTTCACGACGCGGAATACAGCTGAGTTTTAACATTTAGTAGTCGACTGACTTCATTACATAAGGGAAGAAAATCTGTACAGAATAAAATTCTCGACCAGCAAATGACCAAAAATGGAGTAAAAGAACAACACGGCTAGAAATGTCATGTAAAGGCCAATCGGATAAAAAAGGCTGGGGTCATAACACGTCTGAGCCTGCACGTACAAAATAATGGAGAAATAAAGTACCAAGCTGATGTTATTACGCCAGAGGTTTTCAGATCTCCAGGACTGACTTTAAAAGTAGTCACATTTACTTGCATAAGTTCTTTGAAAACAGGGCGAACGGATCCACGTTTTTTGTTGTTGTTGTAAATTTTGAAAGAAAGTGCAGTTTTCAGTCAAGTTAAGAGACCTTAGTTTGCAAATCATTTTGAAACAAGAGTAATAATGAAAGACAAAAAAAAAAATGTTAAGCTTAGGTCAATGTGAAGTAACCGCATTGTTTAAACTCTTATGCCAAGGCCATCGAAGTTTAAACAGAAAAAAGACAAACTGTGGGGATATACATCATCGATAAATACATTTTATTCGATTAACCATACGTTTCGTTAAGAAAGAATGGATTTATCAACATAATTCGTATTTTGGCGAAATCCACACCTGAAGCAATGTAAGTTTTCGATAGAATTTCGTCATGGTCGAGCCGGTTAACTTCTTACATAACCAAAAGCGTAGTTCGGTGATAGACTATCATGCAGTTACGCTATTAGGGAGTTAAACGCGACGGAGGAAACGACAAAGCTGCAAGTTAATGATATAATCTTGACTGAATGAGAAAAACAATCTTACTACGCGTGTGGCGTGCTGACCTGCAATTCAAGTTGAGGTTCTGACTTCAACACAGCTCAGCAGGAATAATTCTTTCATTCTCTGCCTTAACATGAAAATCATTCTCTCATGTGAAAATAAATTACACTTCGCCTTTTTGGTGCGTCTTGACTAACAGACGCTTAACTTTCCTTTACGTTCAATTTTGAAGTGACATTGAGCAGCCGTCGTAGTTCCCTAATAAACTTGATATTACTTGAACGGCCACTTCCCGGGCTAATTAGAAAGCGTAGCTACGGCATCATTTTCATTTAGCAAGAGCCGAGCAATTCCTTGGGTGGCTTACTTAGCTAGCGCTGTGGACCAATCAGAGGCGTTGTGATCCTCAGCCCCAATCCTATTGGTCATTATTTGGCTGAGCCTGAATTCGAAACTATAGTAAATACCGTAAACTCACGGGGCAAGGCAAAACGAAAAAGATCGAGACCCCTATAATGGACCTGCTGTTTCAATTCAGCGAAATTTAAAGGTAAATAGTTTCCGCATTAACATTCTCTTCTAATTTCTAGTTGTAGAGCAAACTGTAACTTTCTTACGCAAGGAAAGAGTTCACTTGCGCTGTCTTCACGATGGAATGCTATTAGAGATGGACTTGCAAGATATTCCGCACATTAAATCAACTACTCTTCACCTTCGTCACCTGAAATGCAAACCACATCACGTGACAGAAACGTCTGCTATTTTTAGAGTTCCTTTCCACGGGTGTGGAACAGCGCGCGGGACAACTGTCGAGAATGTGACCCGTTACATCACCTATTCCAATGAAGTGAAAAATACGCCTTTAAAATTAAATACTTCGAGAATTAGAGTTTCCTACGTAGCTAAGTTACATTATCCATTCAGTTGCTATTATCGTCAGAGATATGTGGTAGCCATACAACAAAGAACAAATGATCACGATGGAAGTCATGTGAATCAAGGAATTGAAGGTTTGTTAACTCAAATACGCCATTATAAAGTTGTTGCCTAAGTGACCCGACCTCCAAATAGCGCCGAGGCTATCTTTGACATGTTGAATCAAATGAAGAAAAATTTACGTGTTTTGTAATTTACCATTAATTAAGATCCGAAGATTTGGTTATTACCACCGTTAAATAAATGATTGCGAAGCTGACGTATCGAGGGTTAACCCTGCATACGTTAGCTAAAAACAAAGATACGTTTCTCAATATTGAGCCTTTTAAGCCGTTCAAGGATTCAGTGAGAGGTCGATTTCATAAAGGAGGAAAACCTTTAGAGAACACTTTTTGTCTTAGATAACTGCTTGCTTGAACACTTAACAATTATTCCATGAGCGCGCATTGGATATGAGATGGTAAATAGCCAACGAGGCGCGTAGCGCCGAGTTGGCTATAACCAGTCTCATATCCAACAAGCGCGAATGGAATAATTGTTTTATTAAATTCCTTAAACTCTAAAACTTTCAAGTACGAAATACGAGCGAAAAAAGCGAGAAAATCCGAAATCGAAAAAAAATTGATGAAAATGCGATGTTGTGTAAACCACCTTATGGTCAGACAGACGAAGGCTCATCAGAAAAAATATTTCTGGTTTTTTCACGTACTTCTAAACGTCGGCATTGATCCAGACAAAAAATGTTTTTCTTTTCTTTTTTGGCTTTATCTGGAGAAAAAATTCGCTTTCCGGCAAAAACATTTTTAGCTTAGCAACACGTAGTGCAATCATTTACCATATAAGGTCAAACTAAGGTATATGAGCTGATAACCAAGATTGGGTGAACCAATCAGAGTATGCGAAATGCATTATCCGAGGTTGAGAATTTAATAATTCATGGTATACCTACAGAACAGCCATAAATCATTCCACCGCACGATGGAAAACTAGCACCAAAACAAGGTTGGGCACCTACGACAAATAAAGGCGAAAGAATTATCAACCCAGCGCCACAAGGCAACCGACAACCTTTTGAGAGAAAAAGTTCATAAGTCTTTGCTTACACTTTTTCTCCCTTATATATAGGTCCCAGGAAGGCCCTAGTCAACAGCCTTGCCCAAAACAAAGTTCAGTCGGATGGACAAATGGCCAGGATAACCTGTATTGTGATGGTTTCACTCCACTTCCTTTTATCTACTTCAGTTCTGGAATAAGTCACATGGTTAAGTTTTGGCATGGAATATTATGGCACATACCAAAATCTTTACAAGAAACGATCGTGAAACATAAACAAATCAGTGTCCAGTCGGACTGAACTCAAGCAAAACTATTTGTGTGATATTGCATATTTAATCAAGAAGTTTGCTCACCTTGGGTGTATTTTCTG
>BLFN01000126.1:1357107-1359607 GCA_014634225.1 Acropora yongei | reverse complement strand
CCGTTGAATTAGATACAGAGAATTAAAGATTTACGGTTGTAGCTCAAGTTGTCATCAGTACGGTAAATGTGGTAATTTCACGTTGTTGTTTTGCAGAGGACACCACGATTGTTCATAAGTGCGTGCTGCACGTGCGGCACGCCTATTTTTCCGCACTCGACCAATCACAATTTTAATTTGTGGCGTTGTCGTTGCAGTTGCCGTCGTCGATGCTAAAGCTCCCTTTTAACTTATTGAGTACGGTTTCGCTTTAAAGGAGTCTTATGATTATTCTCTGGTGCTTAATAAACCAGAAAAGGTTAGAAACGTGTTCCCATGGGAAACGACAACCGCTTTTAACAACAAAACTAATTGGGTTGTAAACTGTCGACTCCAGCAGAAGACGATCAAAATTCTTGGCATAGTTTAGAAGCAATAATGTAGCACTAACGCAGCTTTGGTAAAAAAAGAACTTTTAGATTTTAATCGGCCAGTGGTTTTACATGTGTAGCTTAAAACTTACTTGTCCCGTTTGATTGACAGTTGGCATATTCTCTGCTCCAGGCTTCGCCTTGTTTCCAAACCCTCGATTTCCAAACTGATTACAGGAGGGTCAGGTTCTACGGCAGCGCGTGTTTTGATTGGCTCAGAGTAAACAGGATGGCAATTTCCAGGCATCAGGTCTACTTGAAGCACGACCCAATAGTTAATGTCGGGAGGGATTGGAACAAGTTTGTCTTCTGTTGTATACCAAGGCAACGGTCCATGTTCAACCGTTTGGGGATTTGTTATGACGTCATCAACTCTCACCTTGTGTGCATTAAAATCTCGTGCGTAATAAACCTAAAAAAAAAAATCACAAAAGGTATTTCGAGAGCGCTCAAATTTTTCAAGATCTCGAATTCAGTATTCGAAAAGTCTGACACCAAACATTTCTCCAAGAGAAGAAAAGGCAACATAATCGCAAAGTTAGAGCTTAAAACATCTTCCAATTAAATGTATGAAGGATATCTCATCCCACATTATTTGAAGAATTACGAAAAAAAGGCAAAAATGTAAAGTTTGTGGGTTGTAAAAAAGAGGAGGTAAAACCTATTATTTATAATTAGCAGTGAGATTTATCTTTTACACCTGGCGTTCACTTTTGTATCTTCCATGGAGTCCATTCACCCTACGTACTTTCTTGTTTTCTCTTCTCTCATGTGCGCATTTTTTTAAAGAGAGTTTTAGCAAAAGCAGTATAATCCTCAAGAATGTCAAAATGACTATACTCTTTCATCGCTCGGTACTAAAATGATGACTTCGCGGCTTAATGAAGCGCCGTAGTTTTTTATTTTATTATTTTTATTTTAGCTGCCATAGCTTCTGAGTGATCCTTCACCGTGTGAAGTCCTCATGTTATAAAAGTCCACCTGCCCTCAACTCCAAATATGCTATATAAAACTGCCGGCCACCGGTAATCGCCAAAACTCTCATCTCAAGGGCCCACGAGATGGAGTGGACGACTTCCATACATTTGAGCTACGGTGAATTCACAGAACGAGCTAGTCTTTTCAAAAAAGAACTCGGCTCGTGAAAACGCCGTTGCAAAGACCGAGTATGGGTATGGGTATGGCTAGTCTCAAAGTTATGGACTTCTGCTGGTGCACCTACCCTGTAGCTGTCCACCTGGACGTCCCCTCGTAGCACTGGCTCCTTCCACCCAACTCTAATGCAGTTGATTTCGTTCGATCGGATTCTAGTGATAAGCGGTCTCAGTGCGCCAGGACACGTGACAATAAGGGGCTCCGACCATTCACTATCGCAGTCTGGTTTGCTGCTGACGGCCTGGGAGCAAATGACAGGGGAAGGTGCTTAGGTTTATATCTGAAAGGGTCTAGGCACAGCCACTGCAATAGGTCCACGAGTCAGACACTAGGAAGCTTGTGCAACCGCTGGTTTTATTGACAGAGTATGGTCTGACTTTCCAATTTCTTTTAGTTAAAATCAATTGATTCCAGTGTCTGTCTGTCTGTCCATCTCTACGTCTATCTAATTATCTATCTATCGATCGATCTACCTATCTGTCAATCAATCTATCTATCTGTCAATCAATCTGTCTGTCTGTCAGTCAATCTGTCAATCTATCTACATTTCTGTCCATTATTTCCTAAGATAGTAGCCAAGCCATGACTATGACAATCGTGTTACTTTCAAACCATGTCATTTTTAAGAGTATTTGTGATATGCAATTTTTCTCCTTTCCAGCGTAATCATAACTGTCGCAGAAAAAGCACGCCCTCTTATCATAGAGGGTGCATTCTAAACTGATTTATAGTAATTTAACAGATAAGCCGGAAACGTCAACCCATACGCGAGGATACCAATCCATACCTTGAGGTAAAATCTATATTCCTTGCAAGGCTCACACTCGGGGAAAAAGAAACAGGTACAATCGGCGTCCAAATTTCGATGAAGACTTCTGTTTAGCTAAGAAGTGTGAACGATAATGTGAAGTGATATATGAAATATTTCATATATA
>BLFN01000126.1:1331699-1334599 GCA_014634225.1 Acropora yongei | reverse complement strand
TGAAAGGAAAGGGGAACAAAAAGGTTTTAGAAATACAGAAATGGGGATGAATAAAGGTTAGTTTTGAAAAGCATGTCACATCTTCGTCATCATCCGAGTTGCCCACAAAGGCACACAAGGAAAATGCATGAAAAAGATGGGTAGTGTCCGCTGTCATGTCGACGAACTTTTTGTTTAACTGGTCGGGCATAGCTCTGCGCTAGGAGGTCTGGAAATCACTAGTTTCCAGGATTTACCACATTTCCAAAGCAAAATGGGAAAGTGTTGCCACGGAAACAAAAACCTCTTCAACCAAACGCGGTTCAAATGGCTGATATCAATAGACCACGACGTAAGATTAGCATAAGGAAAAATGCTATAGTGACGGCTAAGCTCCTTTCAAAGGAACCGAAGGTGTCGAATTTTGACATACTTACCCGTTCTTTTAGATCAACTTCTTCTGACTCTGCTATGAATTGTTCTTCCTCGGCGCTGACTTCATCTGACGGAATCGAGTCTCCATGAATCACCCAGAAACGTCTGTACAACAGAGATAAGTAACCAGTTTCAAACGGTGTTATACACCTCCAGGCTCGTGTGAACAGAAAACATTTTTAAGGGGAAGTCAAATGTCACGCTATTTGTGTGGAACTATGACGAAAATGCTTCATAAAATGAAAGGAAAAAAAAGAAGATTGTTTTGTATTTTGTTTTTCCAAGATAGGCCAAGTGATATTTGTCCTTTAGGCGTTTCAAAAGTTATGCGTGCATATGTACGTGCAAAAGACGAAATTTCCAAAAAACCGTTCCTCACAGAACCATCTGGTAGTGAATTCATTATCTCGCACTTGCAAACGAGAATTGGAAAGAATGTGTATCACAATTTCTTTGAAAATTTTCCCCTAAGAGCTCATTTGACTCATACTGGGGAAAACATCAGTAAGGTCATTAAAAAGCTAATACGATAATGATGACAGAAATGATGCTGACTCAGCGAAACATGTCATATTCTTTTGTGAATCAATTCCCAAGAAAAGTACCATCCTACAACCACAGTTGTCGGCTGTTTCTAGAAGGCAGTATGAACCATTATTTTTGCAATACATAGAAGAAAAAAACGCTCTCAACACAACTCCTGCTTGTTTTGCGGGAAAATCAGGCAATGCAAGTCGACCAAAGGACAAAAGTAGACCGAGGTCATCCACTTACTTGGAGGTATAAACTTGGCTCGTGACCCAGTTATCTTTCTTGGCAACCGCTCGAACAACAACAAAGCCAGTTTGATCAAGAACAACACCTTTCTTCTTGTCGTAAGGCTTCAACAAAAAAAGAACAGAATAAGATAATGACCTGAAATTCACGTAACTAGATGCGAGTTTAATTTTGATAACAGTCACGAAGCGCCCTGTTAAGTCAAAGCACAAACCATCTCTATTAACACCAGGGTTACAGTTTTCTTCCCCTTCTTTGTTGTTGTTTTCTTTTTTTGGTTGAGTTTGGGGCAACCAGCTTAATGTGTTTTTAGTAGAGCGGCCCACTTTAAATGGCGAGAGGTACCAAGACTCTTAATTACTTTAAAAGCACAGTGGTACTGAGCAGCTGTAATTGATTGTATTTCTACTTCGACTCTTCTTTCAACAACTCTTAACTCTTACCCTTCTAAATCAAACTGTTTCTCACTCCGCTTACTAATTTTACATGCTTATCTAAAACAAGGTGGTACACCCGTTTTGTCGATCGATTGGAATTTGGATTTTGGAAAAAATGGTACTAGATATGATACACTCACGGAGGACCACGTATCGTAGACATGCCCGAAAATACTAGCCAAGATCAACTCAAGAGGGACCACCATGCATGTAGCACGTACCAGCAAATTCTTAAGGCTGACACAAAGCCAACTCTAATTAACTCTTCAACACTTTTGTGGGTAGACTTGGGAGGAAACTTTATGAAATGTATTGTCTGTACTTCTTGCCAAAAATGATGATTAAGTTAACGAGTCAAAGCGTGAGGGAACACTTTGAGACGATTTTTGAAATCTGCATGCATATAATCGAGTGCAATCCTGGACATGTGTGACAATAAGAGAAATAAAGTTCGTCGAATTTGAAGCAATTAGAGGATTTCAAAGCCATTCGAATTGGTTACCGTGACATTTCTATTGCATTCTGCTGGATAGGAACCGTTGAGGGTATAAAACATTTCTGCTCGCTGCGTATCACATTCCAGAAACACACGATGACCTCTTTGTACCTAAAAGTGTAAAAAGAGAAACTTGAATCAGCTCAAAATAAAATCAAACAAAGGAATACTTATTTCATAAAACAAAATATGAGAGCCCTTTCATTACTCCAGACACTGTCTGTAGTTGGAGAACAAAACAATAGGTGATACAGTACAAAGAAAACCTCTGAACCTTTAAGTTCATGGGAACCAGTAGAAAAAGAAGTGGGGAGGTTGCTCCAGAATATTCAAAATCACAAAAGACCAACAATTAATTTATTTTATTCATAAGAATGACTTCTTACTTTTCCACCATGTATTGAAGTATTCGACGAGATTTTGGGAGGAGAAACGAAAGCAGCTGTCGAAAAAAACAAAATATATTCTCAAGTAAGTAATAAATGGCAAACGTCTACTGTGCAGGGTTTGAATGGACTATTTCGCCTGAACTTGTAATTAGTAGTTGAGTGGCGATTAGAGGTTAACGTGATTGGAATTTGAGTGGGGTTGGCAAAAACAAGTGATGTGTTAAGTTGGTCAAGTGCAAAAATGTAGTTAACATGAAACCATCGTCAATGTATCGACGAAGAATAGGAAGTTCACATGTGTCGTTCTTTGAGAAGAATTCAAGTCCACACAAGAGTAAGGCCAAATCGGCGATTTGTCTGTTGTGATAGCGACGCACTTTTTGAATG
>BLFN01000126.1:1324199-1326699 GCA_014634225.1 Acropora yongei | reverse complement strand
GCGCACTTTCTTTGCGATGTGCCGTTAGAACTTTCTATTTTCAGAAACTGATTCTCTTTTTCGGCTGCTTGGTGTTGGGAACTTTTCACAACGGCGCATGTGTTTACGATTCATCGTTGAACATAAGTTGCTTGGTGTCTGCAGTTGCTTTGATGAACAATATTCCTAAATTCACATGTTACTTGCAGAAACCTTAGCATTTTTCTGCACTAGAACGGTGCAGGTGTCTTGAGGGGACGATTCACCTCTGTCTTCTTGCAAACAGTAAGTGAAAACTCCAATCTCATCGAACCGGTGACTCAGTACTCCAAGGCAACCTATCAGAAACGTTTGGTCGTCGGCTTTCCTACAACAACCTGGTAACAAAAGAACCACTGTCTGGTCACTATCAAGGCCATTTATTCGTGAGAGTAGACATCTTAAGCGAGAGCCAGGAAAACCACAGCCAGCACGACACCAGCAAATGTAAGTTCGCGTTTCTGCAATCATTTCTCGATTATTCCACGTCGCTTGGCTGGCATAATGTGCACAAACTATATTGGAACTAAATTGGTATGAGGAGTTTGGACATTCATGAAGAAATAAGAAATTTCGCGTCAACTGTTCACGTTGTCCATAAAACTGTAAAACAGGTCCTTTCGCCTCGTTGAGAACGGCTGGGAAATGTTCAAAAATGAAATATGTATGTACAAGGCGTGCAAACCTACTGTAAAATATACAAATTCGTGATGTTCTAGTCGTAAGCTCTTTTTTTAAAATAAAATCTGCTCTAAAACGACGAGACTTCAATGTGAAAACAGTTTATTCCGAGTATGTCAATCAGTCTGGTATTCAGCATGTCACTTAACTAGTTGCTTCCATAATACCATAAGAATTATAATTCAATACTTTACGCATAAATAATAATAATAAATAAATAATAATAACTTTATTTTAGTGTCAAGTTTGTTTAGCGTTAAGGCACACTAATTGGGGACACTGTAACTTGAAATTAATACAAATCAAATTTAATCAAATGCAGGTTTATGAGGAGAGGGGAAAGCTTGAGAACCCGGGGGAAAACCTCTCAGAGCAGAGAAGAGAACAACAAATTCAACCTACGCCGAGTCTGGAAATCCAACCCGGGCCACATTAGCGGGAGGCGAGTGCTCTCACCACTACGCCATCACTGCTCTCCAAAAGCAAACGATTATGAAAAACCACTTTAAAACCCTTCTCTTGAAGGTGCCAAAAATTACATGAAAACGTAGGCCTTGCTTAAATTGGAACGGCACCAGGCTCTAAGATTAAGGCACTGATGGTCAAAAGACACGAAAATGTTTTAAACTAGACGTGATTGACCAGAAAATCTCCCACCAAACTTGCCCTCAATTCACTTGACCGTTGGCAATTCCATTTAAGGCTACACCTTAGCTGCAGGTAAATCCAATTACAGTGCACTAAATGATTTGCATTCAAACTAAAGCATTGCAGTGCCTTGCAACCGTTTTCTAAATACAAAGTACAAAGCTTCCTTACCTGAGTTGGAAGACTTTCTTCTTGGAGATGACCCTTTCACAGGAATACATCGTTCTACCTGTCACATACACAACGATACAAACTGTTGGCTTTTTATTAATCGAATTGAAGTCTGCATCACAACCGACACAGTTGAAATTTTGAAAACGTGAAGTTTAGAGTTGTAACTTGTTTCTGGTTTATTTAGCAAATCGGAGCCCTGTAAGCAACAATTAATAACGCCACAAATTAATAAGGTGATTGGTTGGACGAGGAATAAAAGCCATGCTGCAGGTTCGGCATTATTTTCATATTTTTTCAATGTAGTCTCCCATACAAAGACGTAAAATTTTCAAATTTGAGGTTAAGGCGACAACGCGAGCTCACAGCATTAAATTTGTAATTCCCTTTCTTAACATTAAAACCATTCCTGCCAATTAAGTGAAAGAATTCGTCCGTTTCGTACAACGTGACCAACATGGAATAGTCGGAAAACACTTAACCTGCCGTAAAGTTCTGCCGCAAAGTGACGTTTTCTTTGCAGTAGCCATTGTAGCTTCTTAAACTCCTTATTGGTGCAACCACAGTAACTAAAGAAGATATTCTGGTAACAGCGTGGTACCTTTGCGCTTGAGATCGAGAACTTCAAATATATGAAAAAAGCTCATATCTTGCAAATACCACGGGACGCTTTTGTAACTTCAGGAGTATTCTTACTTACAAAAAAAAGGCTTCAAGATATGACATAAAGCTCACCTCTTTCAAAAACCACGTGATGCTTTCTTCATCCCTAAAAGTCCACCAAACTCGATCTCCTTGTTTAACAGTGCAAAGACCTGGCGTAATAGCGTTTTCGGTTCAGTACAATCATTTTACAATAAATCAATAATGACGATGAAAACTTTAATTCCTGTCATTTATGTGCTATTCTACATTGCAAGTGGCAGAGTATAGATCAAACGAAATTATAACAAAACAAATCAAACTTTGTTTGTTTTTTTTT
>BLFN01000126.1:1316277-1324186 GCA_014634225.1 Acropora yongei | reverse complement strand
CTCTGACGCGCCTGGAGCAGAGAACAGAACAAACAAAATCAATCCGCATATGGCGTTGAGGCCACAGTCGAACCCAGGCTACAATTGTGGAAGTCTCGTGCTCTTCCCCACTGTGTCAACACTGAACCACACAACTCACTTACGTCAAGATTTCATCGTAATGAGATGCATGCTCTATTTTGATAAACAATCCCACGGGTCGCATTTATCGTTCACCGCCGGTTCAAAACTTTAAGTTAAGCGTTTGTGTTACTAATTAATCTCAATAAATGGTCAATTAACCCTCACTTAGAACTTGCCTGGATGGAAACGCCCATTAACAATTTCAACAAGATGTTCCGTTGGTTTGTGTCGTACTAACACATGTCCACGTTTCTCGCAGAGATCCGTCATGACGTACAAGTAATGATACAAGCCGGGTTCCGAAAACTGATAAGAAACAAGGTCCACGAGCCTGGTTTGAAAGCAGAGAGAGGAAGGTTCCAGTTACCACTCTGTTATCTCTTTCTCACAAGGACTAGTAACAGTGGTCCTCGATCAGTTTCTGGTCTTGGCCCAGCGGTCACAAACAACTATCACCTTGACGAATCAGATGACGTCAACACATCATTCGTCATTTCAGCGACTATTTCTTCAGTGATTTAACGGAGATCACTGCAATCATTGCAACTTCACGAGAGCTATTATTTTATAAAAATAGGCATAGTTGTCACTAAGCTGGGAACCCATGCAGGCCACAGGGATACGAAAAATTTCTGTCAACACTGCTCTTGTACATACTGGACTGCCATTTGAGTAGTTCGTTTCTTCCGAATGGGGTCAATTGAGTATGTATTTACATTAACATTTGCATGGCATATTTTTGTTAAAATTCCACCTCGCTAGGTTGAAAACGAACCTTGAGTTTGCTGTACCATTGAGTCTTGCAGAGACCTGGAAGCAAAACGGGCAACGAGTGAATGCAGTAAACTACGATTACCTTGCAAAAAAATGGATTTTACCAGAAATCTATTTTGCATTTTAATTTGATGGGGGTAGGCGGTTAGGGAAGTGGCCCTAGACTTAGGTTGAGATTGAGAGAAACTCAGCCTACACAAAATTGCAGAGAAAAAAATGGAGGGAGAGGCGAAATCACACCGGTCTGACTTCCCTTGGGGTGCAGCACGGGATATTCGCCGATGGTTACCTATCCTTCTAACAACCTCAATTGACGCTTAAATTCGGTGAGCGAATAAAAACGCTCTATTTTGCGGAAAATCAGTTTTAAGAGAGCTCAGTCATGCAGTCAGGGTCTTTTTACGAACGAGACCCACCTTCCGTAATTTAGCAGATTTAAAGAGACACAGAAGGTCCTATAAGTAACGAAATAGTCCCGAACGAATGAAGGTTTTAAAATCCGCAGGTTCTTTACAACTCCATAGAAGTATGAAGAAGTTAAGCAAGGACAATAGCTTACCAAACGACTTGTCTTTGCACCATTCTTGTAAATATACGCGTCTAAGATCGCATTACTGGGATTCTAACAGAGAAAAGAACGGTAACCTTTTTGCTTCTGCATAGCCTCATATGGTAGTTAATTTACCTTGAATTTACCGTGAATTTACTTCTTCCAGGCAAACATTTATTTATCACTTTCAGCGACACCGTATGACGTCAATATCAATATTTAGTTCAGTAAATACAAGCCGAAGAGCTCGCGCACGAAAGGAAAGGAAAGGAAAGAGAAGGAATTTTATTTCAGTGTCTAATTGTTCTAGCGCTGGGGCACTGATTCGGGACACTGCAAACTGAAATCAAAAATCGACACAAATCAAGTCAAGTCAAATGCTGGCTTCTGAGTAGAGGGGAAACCGGAGCACCCGGAGAAAATCTCTCGGTGCAGAGCAGAGAAGCAAGAAACTCGACCCACATATGACGCCAGATCTGGAAATCGAACCCTGGCCACATTGGTGGGAGGCGAGTGCTCTCACCACTGCGTCATCTCTGCATCCCCACGAAAAACTTCACAACCGAAACTATTAAGGCTGTAAGAATCCATTTTGTCTTTATTCGGCTGCTGGATAGTGACTGGTGCGTAATTAATCACCTCCAAGCAGCCAACCAGAGCGCCAGGAAAGCACTATTCACTTACAGGCACTACGTATTCTTTAGAGGTAAACTGTACCGGTGGCCTGCGTTTTCTTTAAACCACTCCAATAACACCAAAACAATATGGCTCCCGTCCGCGTGGGGCCCACTGAAAATAAATTTAGGAGCCACAGACATCCCATATAGTCATTAGAATAAGTCCAACAAGTTCCTGTCACGACGGTTACCTTGCTAAGCGAACAATCAAGCCATATTCTGTCTTGAACTGCGGCTGAGATAAGTTCTGGTTGCAGACCATCTTCTACAATGCGAACTGAATAATCGCTGCAAAACAACCATGGGTGATGCACATTGATATTGATGACTGTTGACAAAAATGCCTTGCTAATGATATTATGATGATTAGCGCAAGTGTGTGCAAGCATAGTCAACCCCATGTTGTTTGTGAAAGTCTTGGCTTTATGTGCACAGTTAATGTCTCGTGACCATCTGTGTCAACGACGAGGTCACACATCTCAAATACTAATATTGAATGTGAATGAATTATCTGCAAACTGAATACGCATCAGTTTCAAGGAAACGTCCGAGTTTATCCCTATCAAAGCCGTTACCATGTTGGCATAAGGCAATTTTTTTTTTAGGACTACTCACCTGTTCCGCTGAGTGACCTTTACAACACAGATTAAATTGGCCACGTGCCCTTCCTCACTGCCGGGACCATGATTCTCCAGATAAAAGAAGTACAGACCAGAGTTCGGGAAAGTGCTTTGAAATGTTTGTTGTACTTGAATTCTTTGAAAAACAAGAACAAAAACAAAAAAAAATGGCAAAAAAGAAACAGTTTTGACAGTACTTACTTTTTCACGTCACCTCTTT
Organism: Acropora yongei; assembly: GCA_014634225.1. NCBI lineage: Eukaryota > Metazoa > Cnidaria > Anthozoa > Scleractinia > Acroporidae > Acropora > Acropora yongei. The sequence goes on along the minus strand of BLFN01000126.1, from coordinate 1,321,222 downwards.
TTTGGTAATATTATTATATTACTTTAACAAAAGCGGAGTCCAAAACAAAATTGCAGTATAAGGAAAGACTGGGCGCTGAGTAAACAGTTCATACACATGACTGACAGACTAGCTGTCAGATGAGCAGACTGATTGATGGACCAATAGGTCTCAGTTGTTCAAAGGCTGGGCAGTGCTATCCAGTGGATAAATCAAATATCCAGTGGATAAATCCAATATTCAGTGGATAAGTACTATCCAAACATTTTGAGTTATCCTGTGAATAGTGATTTATCAAATGGATAGTGTTACCCACATATTGAACAACTGAGGCAAGATTGACAGATTCACATGGATCAACAGACAGACAGGACCAATGGGTTGACCGGCCAACTGACCAGCCATCTAACTGACTGTCTGACCAACTGACTAGCAATATATTGTTGGAATAACACACAAATGTCCAATATACATAAATAAGAAGATTCATGGCAATTTTCTAAAATACCACAAGCTCTTCTGGGCCCTTAAGCCTATAAACTTCACGCACTGTAGTTTGGTTAGGTTTGGGTTGGGGTTAGGGTTTGGGGGAGCCTTTGTGATGCCTACACATTGTGTGCCAGGAATCTCATCATTCAAACGTATTGGACAATCCTCGTATAATTATTGGCTGAAGCAACAGACAGACAGGCAAACTGAAATGTTTAAAAAAAAAACTATAATGAAAAGTAATAACAATTCTAGTAATAAAATAAATACCTAGGTGTCTTGGGCAGAAATCCGCCATGTTTGAAACAATACCTAATAGGAAGAAAATGGATACACTGTACCTGACTCTTTGGTCAATGGAACAATAATTATACCAAATTGATCAGTTAAGGGAAAAAGGTCTGATAAAATGAGTAGGTTTACTAACTAAGAAATCAAGAGGAAAGGAAAACCTATTACTAAAAGTGTTACTCAGGCTCAGGGCTCAAAGTTACCAACACGCAGGTCCCACATGCGACTAGATTTTTAACAGTGCGCCTAAAAGATCATGTGTGATTACACTTGTGCACCTCAACTCTGCTTTCTCGCCTGACCATCCCTATGTACTTCAACTAGTTAGACAGGAAATAGAAGCTTGAAATAATAAATTCAGTCATAGGTATGACATAATCAGGCTCCAAACAATAAAGTCATTTTCCTTGAATCAGCGTGTGTTTAGTTTATCATTTCGCCCTGTGGTTTCCCGAACACGGAGCTCAATGTCTCCATTCCATCTCAGAACCTTTTAGGTTTTCCGAAAACTCCGCTGAAAAGTGCGAGTGAAGGTTACCTTTAAACAAGTGCTTCTCAGCAAAGAAGTTCACCGTGTGCCTAAAATTTTGGCACTGCACCTAGAAAATTTTACACCTGGTAACACATGTGCCCCCAAAGCCAAAAATTAACTTTGAGCCCTGAGGCTACTGAAGCCAAAAAAATCAACCAACTCCATTTCCTGCACAAGACACTGATTGTTGGAGTCTTCATTTTCATTTTTCCAATGAACAGCTTCTCCTTCTTGAATGTTCACCAATTGGGTTTCAAATCCTTTTCTGGTTACCTATCAGGGAGAATTAGCAAAACACACGACAAAAACAGCTCTGGCAAAAAAGCGAACATGGTTACAGATGCACATTCAACGTTGATTAAGACATCAAAGCTGCATAAAAATCATTATGAAATTCAAGACACCTTGAATAAGCATCACAATGTGTCTCTAAGTGAAACAACTTTATTTAGTACTATTTGCTTAGAACTCTTCTTATATACTTGGTGTCAGGGAGACACTTTATGGCATGTACATAACATGTAAGGATTCTCACAAGTGTCATTGCATCGGACAATTGTCCTGCTTAGGCTTAAAGGTTACTGCATTAATTTTGCCTGCCCTTAAAGGAATTAAATGTAAATTTGGGTACTAGACATTTTGGACCTCCATTATCTTAAAGTGAAAGTGAGAGACCACTCTCAGTCATGCTTACTCAATTCGTGCAACACTTGAGCACTGACAATAATTCCTGACAACCCACACATCATATGGCGTCATCCACTCAGAACCCAAACTTGGATAACACTGAAGCTTACGTCAGTAAAGCAGTCACAGAGACATTGAGGGGAAGAGTGAGGGGATGGTCTCCTCACACTTCCCTTCAACAATATACAATATTCCCATGACACTGCAAAGTCACAAAAAAGAGGTGCCACTTAATTGTACCTTCACTTCAACTGATGGTTTTTCAAGGACATATACATTTAATGTTTTCAGCTTGTCAGGCAACGATTCACTGAAAAAGAAATGAAATTAATGGCTGTACAAGTAATAGCATAAGCTTTTATTATTTTAGATTAAGTTGATCCCATTACAGTGCAATGAGATAACTTTTTTAAAACAATAATTATATGAAGATGATATTACAACCTTTGCCCATTTGTCAGAGCTCTGACAATGAGCTAATGCTTAAATAGTCAGACAGATAGATAGATAGATAGATAGACAGAGAGATAGATACTAGATAGATAAATAGATAGATAGATGATAACAATTAAAATGTGATAAAATTTACACCATGAAACCTTAAGTGCATAACAATCAAACTATTTTGAAGTGTCTCTCTTAAAAACCAGATTGAACTCGCATGCCTTTCTGAGGTTTACACTTGTCTTGAGATTTTGTCGACAGTAACCTACTGAGCTTGCATTCTTTGTTTTCTAAATGTCAGCTTTGTGATATTTTTTATGGTGGTAAATTGACCCTAACATAAATGTATTTGATACCAAGTTTTTATTTTTCACCTCCTTACAGACACAACATTTTCTTCAGAAACTAAACCTTTAACAACAAAGTTTTTTCTTGAAAACAGCAAGTGCCTTATTTGAACCCATGAAAGTTTCCTCGACCCTTCCCTTGACGACAAACCTTCGAAACATGAAGAGTCCTTTCCTTCCTAAGCACACTTCGAACTGGCCAGATTTGGTTGGCTTGCCACTGTTGTATCCGCCTGGAACAGGGATTAAATCTGGGCCAGTAACCTACATTGCATAAAAGAATTCAAGCTAAACATTTAATTAATGCTTGAAAGCCAGAGAGCAGTGTCCTCTCTTTCTATCAGCACATTAGAGCTAAAAGAGTCTTTTTTTTTTCCATTAAACTAGTAAAGTGAGTGCATGATATAGAATAGAAATTTTGCCCCATTTAAGACTAATTCGTACAGATAATTTTGCCCTTACTTCTTTACAAATACAGGGATCAGAGTCAAGGAAAAAGAAATGCATGTATTTTTTTTTTATTCTACCAATTTTCAACAGTTCCAGGTCTTAATAAGTGATTTTTGAGACAGTAAATATATCGGATCAACATATTATTCTTTTTTCATTGGTATGGCCTCTATTACTTTTATTTTGTTATTTTTCTCAGGTATTTACCTGAATGACATTGAAGAGGTGCGTAGAAATTTCTTCTCCCCATTCAAACAAGATGGACTGAAAAAAAAATTCAATACAGTCATTAAATCTAAACCTTTTGGTATTATGCTTTGCCCAAAAGAAACATTAGGAAAACTGGTTTCCAGAAGTTTTGTTCAAGGAAGTTCACTTTTTTTTTAGATGGTTGTAACCCTAGCTTTCTCAGTACCTGTTATAATTGGGAGCCATGCTAGTACTTAAAACTTCACTGACAGGGCTCAAAATTTACAACATTTGGAGGTAGCAGAAAAAAAGAGGCTACAAAATTCTTGTATTAATTTAGCCTTGTCACAATTTTACATCTAACATATATTTTTTTTAGCCGCAAAACCAAAAAAATTAGTTGTTTATAAAAAACTGATACAGTCGCAAAAGCAACTAACTTTTCAGCCTCCCATTTCTGCAGCTCAACATAAACTGTGTTGGATTGTAAAATGACGTCTGAAACTGAACACGAGGTAGCGAAAACCACCGATGGGTTTTCTACCACTTAAAATGCTTTTCTCAACACCTCCAATGAATACCAAACAGATACCCAACAGTTTTAGCCCTTCAACAGAAAAGCGGTAGTGTACATTTTTGAGCAAGACGTCACATACATATAGCAGCAGACCCAGTGGCACCTTGCAACCGCTTTCTGCCCAATCTTTTAGTTAAGTAGTAAACACTATTGAACATACTAGAGATCCACTTATGATATGGGGGACTGGGCAGGGGACCATGGTTCCCCAGATGGTTGGGTAAGGGGGCTACGCCAGCGAGGCCAAGCATCGATCTTTTTCGAAAGAGTTAAGGGGCCTATGAAAGGAACCATGGGTTTTCCTTAAGATTGAGGGGGCTCTACAAGAGATCATAAGTCCTGCTGAAATGGGAGACCATTATGAGCCTCAGTATATCAAAGTGGGTCCCTATAGTAGGGTGACAACAGTTTTGACTTGCCCTAATCCTTTCGTGATTCGAGCTCTTCGTAATTTAGTCTGAGCTTAAAAAGGTTGCAGGTTTAGCAAACAAAGTTGCTTGTATCTTGTATTATCTTCCTTTTCCTACTGTTCAACATAATTTTCAGTATTAAATTGAATTGAGTACGGTACATCTATACAAAAGTCAAATGTCTTGCATGAAGCTTGTTGAGTGCTCAAACTCAATTAATTTTACATTTGCGGCTTTCATCCACAGGATGGTGAATCCAGTGGTTAGTAAAATCAAACCTTTGAACAAATGCGACACTATAAAGATTCAACCAGTAGAACGGAGCAAAATTATGTAGTCTTCATACCTCTCCTTCATGAAGGCACACTTCTGAAGGAATGAAGCCTTCAGCTGACAAGCAAACAGTGGACACCTCTAAAATAAAAAGGACAATCCCTCTTTTAAGCAATAATTACTATTGAATATTCAGGGTGAACAGCAGAAAATAATTAAAATGTAAACATTCATTACCATAGTGGAAAGGTAAAACTTTATTGAGAACTTTTTCAGA
>BLFN01000126.1:1308777-1311277 GCA_014634225.1 Acropora yongei | reverse complement strand
TTATGACTGGGATTTGCGTGTTTTTTTTTTTTTTTGCTGACCAAGAACTACAGTCAAGGTCATAACCACATACTTTTGAAATTCACAATAAAGCAGCTTGACATAGTCCAAATTCATCTTGTTTGGCATCGGATGTTTGATTTTGATTTTATATTGTTTCGAAAGACATTATGGGATGGATGTTCAAGGGGCAAATTAATACGTATTTGCCCCCTGGGCATCCCATAATAGCTATTTGAAACAATATAAATAAAAATGATCGCCGTATCTGCAAAAAGGTCAATTCAACGAACAGTTGCAGCGCGAATAAACCGTCGCGATCGTTTTACGCATCTCTTGAAATCCTACCCACCACAATGGTAGTCGCTCTTCCAGAGTTGTTTTCCGCACAACGCACCAAGTGCCGTAGGTAAAAGAGAGTCGCTCTCTTTGCAGTTGGTCACCTCAAGGTCGTGCGACTACATCGTCTCGCGGAACGCGTGACACGATCGCATGAGGGTTGTCAGTCACGCACTGTAATTGTAACAATTTTTCGCTGAATTGAACTGAAACTCTGTGCCTAGTTGGGTAAAAATTTCATCCAGAGGGAAGAGCGAAGCGCCGGATTATAAACAGTTCACGCGGATGTTATTTTATTTTGATTTGCACTTGTAGTCTCCTCAACTCGTCCAGCACTCGACCCGGCATTACCTCAAAACTTTTTAAATTATTTAAAATAATTATTCCCAAAATTGATTCAATGAATTAAAAGTTTATGAAATGATTGAATGTTGCTCAAAGCTGTCGTGTCTGATATTTCATATATCAGTGACTATGTGCTAATTTATCCAACAAGAAATTGATATCACCGTTGGACATGATTTTATCTCGAATTGCTTTCGAATGTCGAACGTAGTTACTAAAGGAAGGAACGACCAGCAACCACCTAAAACCACCTACAACCATCTACAACCACCTCGAAAATTCAACAACCACCTCAAAGACATCTACAACCACCCACAAATAATCGAATACCATCTTAAACAAGCCTTAAATGTCTAAAGCAAGCGAGATCACAACATGTCACGTAGAAGAAATTTCGAGAAGTGAACAAAAACTCAACCTCCCCCTAGAATCTTACTCTCCACGCTCCCCCTGCATAATCAACCACGGGCTAAGTCACGAAACGAAATGCGTGATCATTCTATTTATATTTTATACTCCCGCAGCAGTGAAGACTTACAAAGAACTTTACAACCTGAAATGTCAAGTTGAAATGATATAAAATAACAATAATAACAACTTAATTATCCACACTCGTAGTCTAAACTGTAAAAATACGTCGGCAACATGGGTGAATTTAAACATTTTAAAATGTGTACAGGATGGATTAAAATCTGTCGAGTTACTCGATTGGCTTGGGTTTTTCTATGCTGCTGCCTGTTTCTCCAAAGTCCCGAGAACTCGTACACGAACTGGACGTACCTTCCGGATCTTCCTTCAAGACGAACGCCGTCGTACATCCATTCATACAGCAGTCATACGATAAGCAGTTTGAGGGTGACTCGCGTTTTACCACTCGCGGAACTCGAGAAATTTGTGAGAATCGTTCTCACGATTTTAACGGGTTTGTGCTATTTAACCCTCTTAGGACCAATTTCGGTGCATGCAACAAGTTTACGACAGGCCTAACAGTTGATTACGTAAACTGAAGTTCTTTGTAGGTCTAAAATATAAATAGAATGATCGCACATTTTATTTCGTGACCTAAGACCGTAGTTAATTATGCAAGGGGACCGTGGAGAGTAGGATTACAGGGGGAGGTTGAGGTTTTGTTGACGTCACTTTTCACTTTTACTAGCATCCCAAAAAGGTGCGAATTCAAGAACATTCCAACGCATGTACTGAATGTGAACGTACTTGTCACCCACGTGAAAATCCTCTGCATTCTTTTAGCTGGCGTACAAACGCAGAATTTTTGAAGGCTTAATGATTCAGCAATGAAAACCTACTCTGAACAAACAAATTCATGGCTACATAGCGAAACTCTTCTTATCGGAAATTACCTGATAGACACAAACAGTGGCGGATCTAGGGGAGGCGCCCGGGGGCCCGGGGGCCCGGGGGCCCGGGCCCCCCCTTATTTTGACAAAAAAAATATATAAAATAATGAAAAAACGCAGAAGGAAGAAAAGCAGGGCAAGCGGTATTCGGAAATCAATTTTGTCTCAACATTGCAGTTTAATTTTTTCAGGCTAAGTTTTTTTAGGGGTTCACTAAGGGAACCCCCCCCCCTGTAGCTCAAGGTCTGGATCCGCCACTGAAAAATACACAATCACGCGGACGGTCAAACTAACCTGAAGATAGTTTAACGCCGAAAACGTTCGGTTTTTTTACAATTTTTTTGTTAAAGAATTTTTTGGTCTTGTCAATATTAGTCAATCCATAGAATGTTGCAAATTTTACTTAAGCAAGAAAAGTCCCTGTGAATTCCGCTTGTAGATTCGCTACGAGTGCATAG
>BLFN01000126.1:1301277-1303777 GCA_014634225.1 Acropora yongei | reverse complement strand
ATACATATATGTTTAGTGCAGTACACCCACTATCCGTATGTAGATCGTTGTTATCTTTAAAAATATACCTGACCTGTCTTTGATCTCTAAATTCGAAAGCAGCAAAACATCACACATATGTGTCTCGAGGTCGCTTTGAATTTGCGTCTCTTTCTTCATGTAATTGAGGACTGAGTGCACGTTTTTTCGTTGCAATTAGATTTCAAGAGGTAAGTAACAATTCTTTTTATGGAAGCTAAAGATTGTTGGACCGATTTGTCACAAATGAAAAGTTTACTTCATGGCTCTGATATTTCTCGCTCAAAAAATTTATCGGACTGCAGTATAAGAATGGGGCGGAATAAGAAGGATGCACTGAGACCACTATCATCCAAATGCGATATTATTCTGAATTGTCACTACACATATCGTTTTACCCATAATCTAGTCGCTCAGTAAAGTATTGGTCAAAATATTCTCTTACGGCACAGACAAGAGCAGCATTGTCCTCTCGCGTTAGATCAAGCGAATATATTAATTAAATTAACATTTGCCTATAACCGTCTCGCACAAGGGCTCAATGCGCAATAATCAAGTGAAAGGAACTATTGGCTTAGAATCTCACACCCAACTAATGTAAAGATATGAAGGAGAAGTTTCTTCAAAAGAGAAAAGTAATATGTAATGTATCGATGTCAAACCCACACGGAAGCGAAATGTTTACAGAGGTGTGGTGTACAGCCAAGCCTCTTTTTCATGTTGAGCTACTGTCTCTTCTTTAAAAATATATATATAAGAAATTGTTTTTCAGGCTCAGGCTGGAGTATTCTCATTTTTCTGCCAATTTTCGGCTGAAAATATTCTTGTATCATAGGCGGCGGAAGTGGGAGGGGCTAGGGGGGCTTCAGACCCCCAACTTTCTTCTTTTGTTGAATAATGAATACCTTTCTTTTATTTTACCACGGTCAACTCATCAGGACTTTAAAGCACCCGTTTTATTCCAATGAATCAGTTGGATTTCTTGCATTAATTTTGCTGTATACAAATTGTGTTGAGGCCGACTTACATTAAAAAACAGGAGTCTGAGGACCCGATTACACAGCGAATTTCAGCCCGGGCTGAAATTTCAGCTCGGTTAGCCCGGGTTCTGAAAGAAATCCTCTTAAAATGAAAGTGGCGATTGTATATAATCCCTATCATTTATTTCAGCCCGGCTGAAAAAAGGAACGCGAGCACGCGCATCGATTGTGATTTCGCATCACAGTAAATTTTCTCATGGAAATTTGGGTTTTGCACCCGGGCTGAAATTAAGCATTTATTTGCAATAATATTTCAGCCCCGTGGACGGAGCGAAATAGCTCCTATCGGAGTTATCAGCGGTTTTAACACATAAACGAGGCTAAAGGGTCATTTTCCAATGTATCGACCCTTTAGCCTCGTCTGCACGAAGCTGTAAACAAAGGAGGCTCTTTACAGACAAACCCAGACATCTTGGCTAGACATGTTCAGACAGTTTGTCTTGTTCCCAGCCATTTTCTCCGTTAAGGACATGGTGGGTGGGAAAAGATCCTGGCATCGGCTGATCACCTGATTTTCAAACACCCAGAAAAGTTGGGTGTTATAAATGTCTTTCACCCTTTTTAGTGCGAAGTCCGAAGGACGGAGAACTATTAGGTTTAGAATGGGGCATGATACTTCAAGTAAGCAACATAATATTTCCTGACGAAAAATTACGGCGTCAGATGTCAATATTTCAAAGAGTCGGATAACATATGATGTCTTACTTGAAAAGAGGTTGGAAATTCTTTGAATTCTTGGTTAGACCACGTGTAGTGGTGGGTAAGTATCTCGAAATATTTCATCTAAGGGAGGGTGAGTCTGCTGTCCTTTTGAAAACAAACTGGGAAATATCGCAGATCTACTCTTCTAAAGATAATCTGTTATCGATATCCGAAATCGCCGACGGAGAGAGAGACTTGTCTTGTTCTTAGCGGATCAGTCCGCCATTTTGATATCGCTTTGCTGTAGAAGTTTAAAAAATCATGATGACTTCGCACTGGCTCGTTAAGAGAGGTGATGGTGCTGTTGCTGTGAGGACCATGACTAGTCTATTGGGGGAAAATGACTTCACTGCCGACAGGTCCTTGAATCCTTTTCTAAATTCTCTACCCCTAATAAAATGCCATTTCATTACACTCAACTCTTCTAGGCCTTGAAAATTACGTGATCAGCCGATGCCAGGTTCTTTTCCCGCCCGCCTTCTTCTCGGCGGAGAAGAGCCCTTGGAACGAGCTTGAGGGCAGTTTAATGAGCTATTTTATCTTGCGGGTCTTATAAGTTTTATTTATCAATTGTCGTTAGAGGTTTCACTAGTAAAAATGCCTCTAAAGAGAAGTATCGCATCATTTTACGGCTTCATCAAAACGACGCCGTCAACACATTGAAAATGAAACCGCAACGGAAGAAGGAGAAGTTGGGGGAAAAGAACTGATGGAAATGGGGTGTCCAATTTTATTTTCAG
>BLFN01000126.1:1167484-1169984 GCA_014634225.1 Acropora yongei | reverse complement strand
CAAAATAATATAACTTTAGATGAGATAGGAGCCTGCCTTTGTTTAAAGGTAGAACAAAGCATTTTTGTAACAGCCTTGTACCCAGATGTGTGGCGATGTGGGATGACCACCCGTGACCAATTATTTTATTCTAGTTCATGAAGAATTGTATGTTGTATAGCCTTTAGCTAATAGATAAGTTTTTCTACACATTTTTTGTAATGTTGTAGACTTTTCGAATTTTTTTTATAGAATTGTCAATCATGTGCTTTAATAAACTATTATTATTATTAAACTCAATAAGTTGAGTAAAGTTTAGTATTGTTCTTTATTCATTACTCTGAGGGATGAGTAGGGTGTCTAAAATGGTATTCATGCTGCATTTCTTATATTCTGAATATTTGTCTTATCAGGTATCAGTTACTGACTTTTTTTTGTGCTTTATGTTTGGTTCAATAGACAAACAGGTAGAAATCTAAGGATGCACACCATTAGATAGAACTAGCTGGTTGATTTGGCCAGTCCACAAATAGAATACATCAATTCTACCAAACTGACACTGCTCTGGAAGGATGGGTTTGATTATTGGCAATTCCCTTAGTTCACCAGGACTGATGGCATATTTTGTTTCTTCTTGTGCTTTCTAGTGCTTTGGAGCAGATGGCAAGTTAGTGCTTCATTATTGCAAGACACAGGCCTGGGGATAGTAGACTTTGTCATTGAGAGTATTTTTGGTTTTACCCTGTTTTTAAAAGAAAACAAAAAAAAGAAAATCACAAACCTAATGTGGTCAGAGATATATTTCCCCTTATGCTTAAGTGGCTGTTATGTTAATCAATGTTCTTTTGTTTATTTTGAATAAGAAGACCTTGTCTTACCTACAGGTAAGCACCTGACAACAAGGAATAAAATGCACGAAAATGAAATAGTTGCAGTAACAAGTATGTTCCCACAACATACATACAAAATGCCTGTGTTCTGACTGAATTTACAAGTTAGTAGAATAATTACTATTGTAATATCTATTATGAAATTCAGAATATTTTTAAATCGTGGTAACCGGCGTGTGTGATGTAAAATATATCAAAGTTAATAGATTTACATATTATGTAAATAATATCATTGAGACTTTAAATAAAGAGTGTTGCTATACATTGACATTGTTTGCTCAGTATTTAACTTCCTTCTTTTAGCACACAGGATGTTGGGAGAACATGGAAAAAGCTTGTAGATTACGAGTCGGAGGCCAAAAGAGATTGTAAATCACTTGTAAGTCACTCGCCTTCGACTCATTATCTACAAACTTTTCTCGTGTTCCCCCAACACCTCAAGTAGGTTTATTTCAGCAGCAAACCCATAGAAAATGGAATCTATCGCTTTTTTAAGACAGTAATTGTCTTAAAAAAGCGATAGTAAGCGATTATAAGTAGCAGCAATTTTCTAAGAGTTTCAAGCACAATGATTGGCATAATAACCAATAGGAATCCAAGTTGTTTTATGAAGGAAAGTACACCAACATGAAATAATATGGGGTGTGATCCCCACCAAAATTACACAAGTAATCATAACCATTACAATTTCCTCAAATGTGATTGGTGCATAAACTGCTGTATTTTGCATTAATTAATCTGCAAAATTGTAATCGGACAGTGTAATCGGACAGTTACATAAGCCAATCAATTTAAGCCCTGTCATCTAAATCCACCAATCACCACATTGATTACAATTAAAATGATTATTTGATTGATTGACGTTCTCTAAATGTATTCTATGTATGTTTTTCCGAAATTGAAATTATCATATTTTAAGCATTGCTATGAAAAGTTTTTTTCCAATTAAAACTTTCTGTTTTTCGGAAATTGTAATGGTTATGATTAATTGGTAACAGGACAGCGCGTCGTCCAATTTGGTCTGTAATCATACTCGTGATTTTGTTAATCACTCGTATGATTACAGACCGAATTGGACTCCACTCAGTCCTATTACCATTATTAATTTTTCTTTGTTCAAGTAAATTGTGCGCCCCTTATAACTTTCGGCGTCTATGCACTAAATTTTACGAGGCACTCCAAATTCGGTTCCATTGAATTCTATTTACAAAGGCTAAATGCGGTACCCTAAAATAAGACTAAATTCAGCAATCCCAAATTTTTCTTTTTGAGAGTAAATTTAGTCAAAATCAAATCCAACCATCCAACCAACCATACAAAAATGCAAATTCTGCGCATCCTGACCGGCGTTGCTAAAACGCGGGTCGAGGGTCAAGGGTAACGGTCAAGGGTCAAGGGTAAGGGTAGTGGGTCAAGGGTAAGGGTCGCGTGTCAAGGGTAAGGGTCAAGGGTAAGGGTTACCATTTTGAAAGATTTTTTAGTTCTTTTTGTCCCCGACATTCAAGTCAACGAAAACAATTGTGAAACAGCTCCATTCTATATATTAAGAAAAAGCCCTGTTACAACCTTGCAGATATGATCCCTTAGTCAAGACCTGGGATTGAAGTTATCATGCTAATAAATCACAATTG
>BLFN01000126.1:1083911-1088974 GCA_014634225.1 Acropora yongei | reverse complement strand
CCCCCCCCCCCCCCTTTCATGACCCTCGATTATCTCTTATTTCAAAAATTCCATCAGCCGTTTCAACAAAAATGCTACCACAAAATAATACCTTCATTATCTAAGTGCAAAAGAACCCCCGCAAATGATAGGAAGAACTTAACATTGAAATTTTTGATTCCATTCCGCATGTTGTAAATCATGCATTCTGTTGCGTTACAAATAAGCAAGTTTCCATGGAAACCAAAGTGACATAAACAGCATGACCTTCTTGAAGTCAATACTGTATTTCATAAATCAATGATAATCGAATGGAAAGAAAATGTCTAAAAGTGCACAGTGCGTTTTTGGCTTCGGCCAAGGTGCAGACACGGCAGCTGTACTAACAAATCACTCCAAGTACGTCACCATAATAACGGACGAGCCGTATTTCTCACGCCATTCTAAGAGCTATCCTCCAGCCCGGCATCGAAAAGGATCAAGACCGATGCATTCTACTACTTTCACGTATGAAGTAAGCCCACAGCAGACTTCTTACATCAGTTGCATGAAGGCGGTAAGTCAATATGTTATTTCAGACCGCTAGGATAAACAGGTGTTCAATATTTCACGCGATATTTAGCATGTGTGAAACGCGAGTTTCAAACATCTCATCGACTTGATATTTTATATCAGCCTTTTTCGTTTCTGAAAGTATTTACAGTTTCATGATAGATTGCTTTTCTTTGGAGCATTCTCTTTTCTGACTCTCCTATCGGTCAGTTATCAGCTGTACGCAACATACTCGATTGTTATTTGTTTGAACAGGTCTTTACTTCAGCTGCCCGCACTCGTCATATGACACCGTCTGGAATTCATACTTTATAGCCGAAATGTGACTTTATTTAAGGCGTTTGTATGGAAATCAGCGTCAAAAGCTGCTGAAAATTAAGTTCCATTATTAATTTTTTAAAATCATGTATGTATTTTAAATTTTGTTTTTCGTAAACAAAAGAGTATTTCTATTATTAAACTTTTATACACACACAGTTCTCACGACCAATCCAACATCTACATTCATCCCAGTGTTATTTTTCACTCACATTTGCCAAACAGCATTGCAAGAGGGAAACCAACTTAAAAGTGTTTCAATAACTTTCACGGAAGCTGTAGGTGGCTTTAACATGACAAATGTCTTTTTTAATTTGCTTTCATTCCTTCGATTCAATAGAATTTTTCAGGTCAGAAAGATTTGTTACCAAGCAGGAGACCACCAGCTAATCCATCTCAACACACGTCACAATTCAGCATTGGAATTTCACCAAAACATGAACTCAACACACATTCCAGAAGGACGTACATTAAACATCAAACTTCTCCAGTAAGTTTACATTCTTTTTAAGGGTTTGTAAATGGGTCAATTACATGATTTATAGGTTCTGTTTGCAGGTGTACTCTCCAATGAAGATCTGTTTATTGTCGTAGATATGGCAACCAAGACATTCCTTTGAAACATTTATGTGTGGTGTGCACATTATCCTTTTATGCACTCGCTGTTGTACAATTTATGGCAAACAGTTCTATCCTGATGACTATTCAACAAAGCAGTATTACAAGATAACTGAGTTGCCACTGTAACTTGCATTTGGATTGGTAAAAACCGCTGAAAAAGATTGTCAATCACCTGCCTCTGACTTGTGATTTACAACATTTAATTAACAAGCCTTTTGTCATGTTCTCCTAACATCCAACATGGGTTAATTATGCTGGTGCAAGGCATGAATGTAAAAAGATTCCCATCACATCAGGGTGACTCCCTGGTGTCAACTTAAAACCAAAGCAACAGTTGTAAATGAAGTTGTGACCTCTGGTGGTGCCTATACAAAGTAGTCTCATTGTGCAAGTGCAGTTGACATGTGTGGATCTTGTAGAACAAATCATAGTCAGCAGAGGGGAACAGTCCCCTCCCACTATGTACCAACTTAACAAATCCTTCAATCTTAATTGGCTTGCACATTCATTTTCTTATTCTATTCCAGTTATTTGGCATGGGGCTTAATAGCTTTTGATGTCTGTTGAGTTTTTAGATCTAGAGCAGATGCTACTGCCTGGGTGGTTAGGTCCTCTCTGTGTAACATGCAACAGTGTAATGAATAAATACAACACTACAATACACTATTCTTTGTTATGAACATGATATTTATAGCTCGTAACAGTTTCATTCTATTCATTTTTGTTTTAACAAGTTAAAATACATGAATAAACATTTTTTACATGGTTGATCCGGGTTGGTACATGGTAGTCCATGGACTACCACGAATGGACTACCCAAATGGACTACCTGAATGGACGGCTAAATGGACTACCCTATATTACCTACCTTGAAAAAAAAAAAAGATAACCACAGCTTGGTTGTTTTGATTGATGGACCACTACATTCGCCATTTTGTTTTTTTTTTTTTATGTTGCTGGTCAGCTGTTCTACAGGCGCATTCATTCGTCTCGTGTGATGGCAACCGGCAGATACCTTGGGTGGCAAGTAAAAATTTAGCCTTGCGTAGTAGATGGACGCAAGTAAAAATTTGAATATTGATGATCATTTGCATCTATGTCAAACAAGTAAGTTTTTGACTCCTTCCACTTGTTAGTTGGAGACCAAATCTTTTGTTGATACTGTCTTTACTATTATCAATCAAAACAAGCAAGCTTTGGTCATCTTTTTGTTTTTACAAGGTAGGTAATTTAGGGAGTCCATTTAGGTAGTCCATTTAGCCGTCCATTCAGGTTTATCCATTTCAGTAGTCCATTCGTGGTAGTCCATGGACTGGGGGTCAGTGAAAAGTACCAACCCGGTTGATCCTCAGTGTAAGAACCTGCTAAAATTCACAGATGCCATAAAACAAAGAAAACAAAAGAGGCAAGAGATTTCATTAAACAATAACCAAACCCTAGCACACGCTAATAAAACTGAGAAAAAGTATCACAGGTTCTTACACTGAGGTAAACCCAATTATTTTGTTGACTGCATTCATGGATCAGGAAAGGTAAAAAAAAAAAAAGCAGTGTCAATAAAAAAGAAACAAATTCATCTATTTTGGTGATGTCTGTGTAGCTTTGCTCAATAATTGAAACACTTTCATTAGGGGTGAGAGTCAGACTGTGAAAAGGACTGAACCACCCATTTGCTTTATGAAGGCTCAGATCTGAAGCAGTTGGATAAGAACAAAATATATGTAAATGGACAGAATCCATCAGCTCAGTGGAAATATTGATGAACCAGTCTTCTTATGTCAGGCAGGAGAGATTCACGAGGATAACATCAGATGGAAGTCCCAGATGGCAGGCAATGATATGGTTCAATCAATTAGACAACAGGGATGTCAAGAGGCTAGTATTTTACACAGATGCCAAAATCAAAGACCAATACCATGTAACCTTCATATTGAGCCTTTCATGACATTGTTAACAGATTGAGCTATTTTTCTTTGTTGAATGGTTCTGGTTGACATAATTGGCAATTACCAATCCTTAGGGAATTGATCAATTCTGCAAGGCTTCTGATTGGCTGCAAGGATCCTGCTCCAGAGCGTTTTCACGTGACATCATGGTGGCCATGTTGGTGTTCTCAACTAATCCTTTAGAAATTTAACTCTATTCTTGTGCAAACGTTTTCATTTGTTTTCACTGAAAAACATGCTCGTTGATCATGTAAGTGAAAACACTCTAAAGTTTAGAAATAGCTCAATCTGTTTGCCATACTTAACAAAACACAAAAATGTGGACATTTTAAATCACTCCTCATGGACTCTTGACAGATATTTATTTGATTCAGTAACTAGGTAATAGCTGTCAGCACGTTTTTCCTCTTGGTAATAACTTGCAAGAAATTTTGCCATTAGGTATCAAGCTGATGATTTTCTAAAGGTTTTGATTTTTCCACAGATGAGTTTTTCTACCACTTATCACAAAGTTCATGACCTTCACAGCAGGCAGAAAGGACCAGGGGCTGAGAGATGTCTAATGCCAAAACATTCTTACAATGTGATTACAGGTAAAGCTGCCAAGTTACTTGCTACAGCTCGTATAGTCTGCAAGCAGGCTTCTCTCAACTTAAAGCCTGACACATCAAAGGGGTAAATTAAAAGCACACAAGGAAAAAAATTGAATAGAATATGCAGGGGAAATAACGTTCTTCATACATGTCAGAGGTAAAAAGCTACCATTTTGTTAGAGAAAACATGAGTGGGATTTATCGGAAACTTGTCATATTTTCCATTTACACTATATAGCCTGCAAGCAAGCTCTCTCTTGCGGTGCAGGTGGGTGGTGGAGAGAGTTTTCTCCCTCTCTCCACCCACCCGCACAGCACGAGAGAGCTTGCTCGCAGGCTATTTACACTACCAAGGAAAAACTTGTCAAGAAGAACTTGTGAGTGTGTACAGTCCACTTGTCAAGGAAAACTTGCTAGTGACACCAGCAAGTTTTCCTTGACAAGTAATAATAGACCAGTAGTGTAAATGAGGCTTTAGAAATCTATTTAGTTCTGCCTTTGTGTTAATTTACTTACCTAAGCACTGTGTATTAATACCACACCTGTCCAATGTTACAGGAGAACCTATCTGGAGACAGTCCCTCAGTGACTTTAGGATAAAGACAGGTAACAAAGTGTTGAAAGCCATGCGGCAAAGTGATGAGGGACAGCTAATTCTTGGATAGAAAGGCTACATTGATGTACATTAAAGAACAAGGGAACAGGAGACGTTATTCTTCTTCATAGGAAGATATTGAAAATGGCAAGAGTCTGCCAAAACCCAATGGAAACAGATATTTTATCGCGTTTTTAACTGCTTATACAAATGGAATTGAGTTGTTTTTTTATATGAAAGAAAATTATAAAGAAGCTTAATTAAAAGCATAAATTATATTTTGACAAAATTCCATGATAGTTACAATAAATAGGATGTTTTTTCTTATTTACTATTTTTGCAGAAGACATAGTGCTTTTGATTTCAGGTTTTATGGCTGGGCATTCAAACTGTAGGTTTTCATGGGATTTTCTTGTATTTGGCACTACTTCATAAATTCTTTTACTCAGATGTTAATTC
>BLFN01000126.1:1042879-1043973 GCA_014634225.1 Acropora yongei | reverse complement strand
AGCCCTTTCGGGCTACGGGTCTAATTGTTAAATATCCAACCCAACTTAAATTATCCTTCTCCTTTTAATTTCTTGAGAGGAGCGTGTAATACGGAGACAACAACAAAGGGTGTTTGTGAACAACAAAGAGGGTCTGTAGAATTATTATGCACACACACCAGTGCATTCACCCATGTCAACATCCCTTCATGCATAGCAGCGTTTTGTGAGGCACTTGTGCCAGTGCATTTGTCAGGGATCTGCGTTCCCTTGCATTTTGCTGCTTTCATTCATGCAGCTGTGCCAGTGGACGCTTTGAGCTAGTGTTGCTAAGCCTGTGCAGTCAGTGGTCTTCTGTCTTCAATGCACGTGGATCCCTTGTGTTTGTTGTAGTGCCATTCTGCATTCATTCAGAGTCCCCCTCACCCTCCCTAGTTTCCACTGTATGTGTTGTCAGCGTGACGGGTGCCCTTCTGCATGGGAGCGCATGGCTAGGCTGCCAGGATTTGCCAGCCATGGGAGCAGTTTCATCTAGGAGCTGGGTGCCAATAGTGGAAGCTCCCGGATGTCTGGAGCACTCAACCTCCATTTAGCGAAGCCATTGTTAAATTGTTCACAAAATGGCCACTGTACATTGAAATTTTACTGCTATATTTAAGATAGGACATCTAAGGAGTTATTTGGGTTGACTTAGATGCAGCTACTCTTAGTAACTATTACACAAACAACCTACCATCCCTTAGCTTTCATCACAATTCCATTAGTCCAGGAAAACTTTCGACCCGTAACCTGTTCACACCAGGCCTTTAAGCCAGAGATGGCATGTGCACTTTTCAGTTCACATAATGCTTGGGCAGTTTGAAGTACAGCAGTGTCAAACTCTTCACCCTGAAATTCAAAAACATTAATAATAATCAATTATTATTAGTTTGCCTTAATTCCAATTTCTGATGACCCCAGTGAGGGGAACAACACGGAAGAAAAACTTGCATATCATGTTCTGCTTTAAACAAGTGTAATTTGTTTGAGTAATCAAATGGTGACAGGAGAAATTAGAGAATAATGTCATGCACGATTTGTCCAACATCAAATAAATTCCTGAGCCTTTAGGTGAG
>BLFN01000126.1:1002337-1004837 GCA_014634225.1 Acropora yongei | reverse complement strand
TCTTTGACTGTTGGGCGACCAGTCGGTGAGGGTGCTTGTCAATTTGTACAAATCCGCTCCCAAATGTACGATAGTACGCAGCAAAACTGAGAAATATCTGAAGTTCAGGAAAACTCTTCGGGGGATGTTGAAGCCATTCTTGAAGGGCAGTGATTTTATCAAGTCAGGAACACACCCAGGGCGGAGACAACACGACCCAGGTAGGGCAGCTCTGTGTAAAAGGACTTGCACTTTGATGCCTTCAACTTAAGCCCAAAATCGCTGAGGAGCTTTAGTACAGTTTGTAATCTTTCAAGGGTTTCCTTAAAGGTGCTCCCAGAAACAATTACATCATCCAGAAAAACCAAACATATCTTAAGGTTCAACACACTAAGGCACCCTTTCATCAATCGCTGAAATGTAGCAAGTGCGTTAGTCAATAAAAATGGCATTCGGTTGAATTCAAATAGGCGGAAAGGTGTGGTCACTGCCGTCTTCGCTTAGTCGGCTTCGCATACACCGACTTGCAGGAAGCCACGCTCAAGACCCAGGGAACAGAACCATTTTGCGCCATGCAGGGTCTCTAATAGTCTCAGCTATCTTGGAAATGGGATGAGCATCCTTAAATGTTTTAGCGTTGATTCTACAGAAATCAACACACTCTCGTAGGCCGCCGTCTTTCTTCCGTATTAACCCAACCGCTGAGGCATAAGGACTACAGGATTCCCTTAGACAGACCGGTATGGTTGTTCCTTTCTTTGTTCAACAACGACTTTGAATGTCTCTCCTGGACATGCATGTGTTAGACCCCGGAGAACCACAGTCTGGTGCGATGCAATGGTAACAGGATGCCGTTAGGTGGATCTAACCTTAACAGAAGCATTCTTGCACGTGTCATAAAACTCTTCTTGAGAACTTAGGGCACAGTAAGCTCTCTTCCATGTGCCAGAAGCATTCCTTTCCCCCAAGAAGTCTCGACCACCCTTTTGTTGACAATCACCTCTCCACTGTTCGGCCAGGTTAGTTCCTAAAATGAGAGGGACGCGCAGATTGTTACTGTTATCAAGGACGACCAGAACCAGGGAGAAGACCTTGTCTGTTCCAGCTTCAACACAAGGGATACCAACGTCCAACTCAACATAACCCAAAAACGGTGCCTCTTGACTACCTGCTCTGGGTAGGTGACATGTATGAGCCCATCCAAAGATCTGAACTGTTGCTCCGAGAGGTGTTTCTTGTAGAACTATTGCGAGATCGACGTAACTTGGCTTCCGGTATCCAACAAGGCGAGGCAGGGATGGCCATTTAAGTACGCTATACACTCATTGGCTTTTCCAATCAATTTATCCAGAACAGGGAATCGCGCTTTCTACTTCGAACCGCCACTCTCCATATGCAACTCCTTTGCCTTTTTCGTCACCAAATCCAAAGAAAGAAAAAAAAAACTGTGGTCGAGTGAACAACTGAAGACTGAGGGGACGCAACGATGGAGGTTGAATCGTTCGACCGACTTCTTGGAAAGCTTCTAGGGTTTAGGCGATGTCATTAACTCAGGATTTTAGGAATTCGTGATTAATCAGTTGGCTTGAGTTTCAGGACCTGATCATGGCAAAAAATTGGGGGACATTTGCTTCAAATTTTTATTATCGTCACAGGCTTCCAAGTATTGCCTCATAATCCTTAAAAGGATAGGGAAATTTTTCCGGAAAATAAAAATTTGACAGAGTAAGTTTGTTACTATTAACCGGCCAAATCCTTTAAGGAATGCGCTTTTCCAAGAAGTGGATCGAAAAAGTCTGCGATGTACTGAACATTTTGGTACCAAATTCGAAATTTTTCAAGCGAGAAAGTCCATGTAAATCGGCGTTTCAAAACAAGCTGTCGGCACATGTCTCGGATCCCGCGGAATATTCTGTCCCTTAAAGAAACGTACACGCCATGTCAAACGACCGAGAAGATAAGAGAAATGCTGGAAATGATTAGGAAGGAAAAGAGCAGCATTACCCATCTTTCAAGCCCATGAAATACACACCAACTCTCTTTGGGGTTCTGTGGGTCTTTATTGCCTAGACCACCGCTAAAGCACCCTCCCAGGAAGGGTGGGGTGGGTAAAGAAAATTTTACAATGATACTGCTGCACGTGCTAGCTCGCTAGAATCGTAGCAAAGAAGTGACACTCAATTTGCCGAAATATGTACATAGGCCTGACTGGCATTTTCGTAATATATATTTAATCCTGATAAACAGGTTTATCACTCACGAAAACAAGTTAGCTTTTGTCTAGGTCAGTAATCTGCAAAATAAAATATATCTATGTTTATAGAATCTAATTTGTGCTGTGGCTTTCTACCAATCGATTAAGCTAGACTGATTCACAACATGCACATTCAAAGTATATTTTTCAGTGTTTCAGCGGCGGGGCTAAAGTACAGGTCACAGGTCATTGTTTTACCAATACAGAAAGTATCCCAAACACTTGTAAAATCTACCCTTAGGCCAAATTAGGCCCAAACAGAAATGT
>BLFN01000126.1:987337-989837 GCA_014634225.1 Acropora yongei | reverse complement strand
AATGCAGTCAATGTAGCCACTTCAAATTTTGGCAAGAAATTAATTCCAAGCAAAAGAGTAGCTGGAACACTCTCTCTATTGGATAGGGGGAAATTTTGGAAAATCAATTTTAGGAGCTGTTCAAGTACCTCCTGTGTGAGCATAGAAATGACCTCTTGAGCATCTTTTAGCTTGTGTTGGAGGCTGTCTTTCTCACACTGAGCTCGTTCACGGTCTCTTCTCTCAATTGAGAAATCTTCCTTGTATAGTTCAATCTGAAATCAACATTAACGCACATTCTTTGTATTAATAGCATATCAGCACATTTATCTACATATCTGAATAAGATATCAGAATGATCTTACTAGGTATCCATTTCCCTCACATCAGGGAGCGACATTTGATATAAAAAGACTGCACCTGCTGCTTGAATATTTCATAGCTTTCCATGTCAACTAATGGTGAGAATGGAGAAGCTTCTCTTGTGTACATGTCATTTAGTGAATCAGCAAGTCTGATGACCTCAGAACCAAGGGCAAGGACCTGTGTTTCTGCAGTAGCAAGCTTTTCCTTTGTTAAGTCTAATTCTGTTTGCAGGGTCTTTTTTTTCACAAGATATCGAAGTTCTAAAGCCTCATAATCTTCTTTCCACTTTTTGTTGATTTTCAATACCTATGAGAATGACTACATGTAAATTACAAGTAAAGAAGTCATTGACGTGCCAAACAAACTAACTTCGTATAATTACTGGATTAACTAAGGAATGTGACGGGATTAACCACTGCGATTAGCCTTTGCTATTTGTGGGCGGAGACAGACTGTACTTTTTGTATTGTAGTGTGGAAATAATAATAATAATAATTCGTTTGTTGTGCAAAGTCTCCTTAACCAGTAGCCAGTGTTATGAAATGATTGTAAAAAAGTGTTTTGTTGTTGTCAAGAAAACCAAGAAGCAAGTCAATTGGTGCATGTGCTAGGTTGTGCAAATCCAGCTAATTTTCTTTTTCAGAGTGGCTTCTTGGGTTTTTGCCCTTTGGTTGTAATACAAACAAATTTGTTGGAATTAAGCCATTTCAAATCATTTTAAGAAGAGTTGAGACAGCCCACTAGCAGATGAATTTCTCCTTATTTTTTAAATGACAATACTAAATACATGTGTCACACAGGCTACCAAACCAAGAGCTAGGTAGAGAACACATACATGATCTTCATCTTAGAAATTTATGACAAGACCTTTTAAGTTCAGCAAAAAAAGGCAATTAAAATTAATTAATGTCTATCTTACTATTTGATTTTGTGGTTACAAACTTGATTCTGGTGTAGTTCAATTAACCACACACATTTAAGTCTTCTTCAAGCTGTATAACTCAACACCATAAAATTCAAGACACAACCCTGTCTACTTAGCAGGCCACATGAAAGCATGTGGGTTGAAACACATGTTGATTGATCTATATGAAACTTGAGCTTTTGTTACACTAACCACATTTAGTTGTTGCTCCAAGCAAAGCCCACCTCTGCTCTCACAAGGCAGTCTGGAAACATCTCTTGAATTTGATTGCTCCTAAATAACGTAATAGGAATAATGCAGAAAAATATACTAATTTGCTTTAATTTGATTTCACTTCCATTTCTCTTAGACAGGTGAGTTTTGCCTGTTAACCCTGCCTATTCAATAAACAATCATGTGACTACATACCACTAATAGTTTCATTACATTTTTTTGGCATTACACATAGCCAAGTGAAATTGGAATTAATTAATGCCAAATGGCACATAAAAGTTATGAAGTTAGTATTTTTTTCACAGATGACCAGTTCAGGTGATAGCATCCTTTGTGGTGGTATATTCATGGTTTGCATTAATTTTTCAAGTAAAAGGGTTGCTGACTGGAAGCAACCAGATACCTCAAAAGAATTTGATGGGTGGTGCTTTCAATGTCGCACCAAAAGAAGGTGGCTTTTTCCTTCTAAGTAGACAGGTGCTGCCACCCGGGTCTTGGCTTCTAATACAAACCCTGTATATCGCATTAACTCTGCTAATGATATTTCAAAAGTGTTCTCATTTTGAATGTCACATGTCAAGTGGTATTTGAGAGGAATTCACACAAATATCACCTTATTACTTGTTTATACGACTAATTGAGAAATTTCAAAGGCCTTCATATAGGTACTTGCTGGTACTTGAAAATTAGCTTGGAATGTCACTAAAAATTGTAATTCTGTCCATCATTATTTCCAATGATTGCACAACCCTAGAAATGTCTCCAGCCTGATTGGCTGGAGACATTTCTAGGGTTGTGCAATCATTGGAAATAATGATGGACAGAATTACAATTTTTAAAGAGATCAACGTCTCAATATTACGTGCTCGTTAATTCCTAATGGAATATCAGCAATGATACAAAGACTTGTGAGTTAAAATGAATGAAAATAATAATTTTGTGAGAAAGTGTTGACATTTTGCAACTGGTTTGGCAAGTCTTCCTCTGTCTGCGTCATTTAACAACCAATTTGCCAGA
>BLFN01000126.1:931606-936606 GCA_014634225.1 Acropora yongei | reverse complement strand
CCTGAGTTTTGGGAAGCAAGACAGCTGACTTTGAAAATTTACGATCTACTAAAATTTACGCAGGTTGTTTGTCACGCGGGCTTTCGTTTCATCGTTGATTACGTTTTCCTTCCGAGTGTTTTCCATTTGACTGATAGCTTAGCTATGGCCGACCTGGAGTTGAACTCTCAGCTCGTCATCAGGAAGAAACAGTCATCCAAGAATTGCATTTTCTGCCAGAGCAGGTAATTGATGGGCAAATACTTGTTTGCCGTTGCCCATTAACAAGTTTTAATGCAATCGACAATGGAAATCAGAAATCGAGGGTGTGTTTTGCAGGGTGGGGCTATTTCAGCTAAATTTCCAAGGGAGAATTTGATGCCCTAAGGGAATTTGAGTTTTAGCGGTGGTAAGTAAAAATCTTTTAAGTTAAAATACTTCTAGTCTTTCCTTTTGACTCATTTCAGCAATGGGCTGATGTGACAGGAAATCCTTGGATTTAACTTTTGTTTGTATTGCATCAAAGGGAGATGACTTATGATCTGAATTTATAACATAGTTGTCAATACATTGGAATGGCGTTACTCTTGTTTTGGTTAAGTTAGAAGCTGTCGTTTCTTATCAAGATTGAAAATCTCACTTTGGTTAAGTGTCACACTCCTATGATCTTGTACTCAGAGTTGATATTGCAATCACGGTGGATTGTGTAATATTGCTAAGGGATGGAAATTCTAGATCTTTTCAAAGCAATATTAGAATTTGTTTACACATGGTTAGCTATTTCCCTCAACTGTGTGGGACAATATTTCATCATGTTAATCCAATTCTTTTGCATTTTGTTTTTGTTCCTTGAAATATTTGCTCTTCTACATATAGCGTCATGTCTAATTTAGATTCAAAATGTCATTTGAAAAAAAATATATTGTTTTCCTGGTGTTGTTCTAGGCATTTAAGGCTGGGTAACTTGATACGTTTTTGTTTTCCCGTGTTTGTATTTTCTTATAATTTTTATTCCCATTGCATTTAAATAATCATGATCAAGGAGGTAATTTAATCCTCTTGAAAAATTGCAAACACAGCTGCACATCCTATTGTTAAAAAATCTGGAAGTTGCCTAATTATTGTTGCACAAGTGATATCTTGCAGAGAACAAGCTATATTGCATAAAGCTAGTGCACAATGATAATTTTTAATATGGCTTTTGTAGTCTGTAACATTACCCCAGTGTGAGAGTGCGTGGAGGAATTGTGGGTTGTGTGTGATTTATAGGGACTAGAAGGGTATCTTATGGTAGTTTTGTCCTAGATGGAAAAGAGAGATCTTAAACTTGTGTTTTAAACCTTTAAGTCTTGAGCATCATTCCAAAAAAAGCAACTGACTACTACACCAACCAAAATTTTAACAATCCCTCATTGGGTGGAAAAACTTTCACCTCATGGGTGTTTATCTATATGCTTGAGCGAGACAGAACCATCCTGTTTCTGCTTTTGCAATCAAAATTATTGTAACCCACAGCGCATCCCTGGCTTTTGAAATGGCTTTTTAGTTTTATCAGCTGGCAACTTTATCACACAAGATGACAGGTTGTTTTATTGGGAACCCTTTCTTTCATGTGTATCAGTTATTTTTAGATTTTTCTTGGCATGTAAGGTTTCCATTGCTTAAAAGTTACAATGTTTGTTGAAACACCTCTGTGAGCAAAGCATAGAAATTAGTGAAGAACTTTGGGACATTTTAAACATGATTCTGACTGATGTGTAAGTTGATTGATACAATTAGTTTTTTTTTGCATCAGACTCTGATATAACAAAATGAGAGGGATTTTGAACTTAACTTGAATCCAACATGGTTAATTTTTTTCACACTGTTTACATAAAATTAATATAGTGAGAAAAGTGAAGTCGCAACACATGGTTACAGGATAAAATAATTACAGTACAGGTCATAAAATGTGTATGGTGGTCATAGTAGCAAAGGCTTTCTAGTTGACCACAGCAAGTAAGTAAAATCTCAACTTTAAGCTTCAAATGGTCTGGTTGACCTGTACAACCAAAAAATACAGTATTTTAAGTGATATTGAGTGAAATGTACAAAGTGAAGTAAATATACCAGGCAACCATCGTTATTGTCTTCTTTTGTTAGCTGTTCAAAGAATGAGACAATCATCCAAAATAGTTCAGCATAATTACTTTTAATTATGCAATCAGTAATTGGAAGTATTATGCACTTTGAACATGCAAACAAAAAATATTCATGTAAAAAACCCATGCTGAAAAACATGGGTGAAACATGCATGAAAACTTGTTCAGAAGTTTTGATTTGTATGTCAGTTATTAATCATGTTGCCTTGGATGAAAATTTGGCTTGTGCAGTTTTTAAAGAACAAGAAAAACAATTGTGGTTAAACTTGGTGGGGTTGTTTTCATAAAAATGACTGCAATCAAACCATCTCAGCTCCTCTTTTTTTTTTCTTTTCTTTTCTTTTCTTTACTGTACATGAAAATCCTGTGAGTCTAAAACTCTCAAATGATCCATTCAATTGATTTCTCTAATAGCAGGCATGAACAAAGAAACAACAAATGAGCTCATTGGTTTGGTTAAATTTGAAGTTGTATTACCTATTCATTAAACTAAAAACTGCCTTTGACAAAATATTCCTTTATTGGGGGTAATGATGTCGTGTGAATTACCTTTTTTCGACTGACTTGAAGTTTCAATATGGAAGAGAGTTGACGCTGTTTGATTGTTGGTGGATTCCAATCTCCTGGATCCATCAACCTTCTAATACATTTATGAAGTTCAATTTTGTTTTTCAATCTAATCATGATAGTGTACTCTTTTGTTTTTTATCTATTTGCTGCATCATAGGTTTAAATCATTGATAATTATTTGTTGGGTAGCTGACTGATTCAACTGTGTATCTGTCCTATCTGTTAAATTTATCCTTTTGTAATTTAGCCTTTTTGTCTTAAACATACCTTGTGTTTAGTGAAACCAATAGCCTTTCTGTTATTTATCTATTTTTTCATTATATTTTGTAGTACTGGAAAAAGGGTGTGAAGTTGTGTTGCTTTGCCAATTTCAAATGTGTGTTTCTTAAACTCTATTTAAAAATCTAATCAAATCAACTTTATTTGAGAAGAGTAACACTTTCACAGTATTTAAACTAATAAAAATCTACCTAAAACTTACAACAGGTCTAGATTAAGAAGGATTGAAAGGAATAGAAAATAAGCAATAATTTATTTATAGTTCATTTGAAATAAGATAATCCACTTCATTGTATCTTAATGAAAATTGACTAGCAGCAGTCTTATTAAAACTTTTGATAGAGTTCCCAATTTTCTTTAGAGTATTTGGTAAGAGCTTCAGAGTTGAGAGGCAGAGGCTCTAAAAGTTCTCTAAAAACATCAATTTTACTTTCAGGGGCGCATCATAAGTGTTTGTGATGATGGAGAGCAGAACACAATCCATCTTTGGGAAGTAAACAAGAAAGACGGTAAATCTGTTTTGGAGGAAGTGAAGACATGCACTTTGGAGGGGAGGTGAGTTATTGTGTAACTTGTGCTTGCTTAGCTTCTATTCTACTAAAATGTTGCAAGGGATTTGCTGGTTATAATCTTCATTCTGTAAGGTTATTTGTGGTGTAGAAGCTTCAGTTTACTAGGATATGTGTCAGAGCCAACTTATTTCTCTGGCTAAAGGAGAAATTTTGGCTGCCAAAAAGTTGGGAAAAATCCTTGGTTGGGGTTTATTAATGTGTATTACCCAAATAACAGGCTAGATTTTTTAGCTAGTTGCTATCTCGTTTTAGGGCGCTAAAGTAAGAACTTGGAGGTCACACTTTACTGAGTAGCATCAAATGCTAGTTGCTAAATGGAAAAAGTTTTAAGTAATATGTTGGATAAAAGAGTTTGTTTACAACTGTAATTTTTTTAATTTGTTATAATTTTGTGCCAGTCAATTTGTGTATCCTAAAACTAACAAAGAATATAAAAATTATGACTGGGCCTCTAATAGTTTATGAGGATGTGATTTTGTGAAATTGGCTCAACATCCTTTTATGTTATTTTTTTAATAACAGGCTGAAGAAAATCTCTGTCTGTTTTCTGTCCATGAAAACCAATCGTTTGTATCTCGGCACTGAGGGTGGTAATATCTATCTGTTAGACATTAACTCATTTGAGCTCCAGGAGTATATCATTTATCAAGATGTTGTCATGCAGAGGTTAGTTAGAATTCATCATTTGAGCTATCTGTTGGTTTTCTGCTACATGCCTATCTTAAAATAGATATTTGTGCTTGTTCTTCCTTTTAGCTTGTTGATGATAAAATATTTTCTCAACACAACAGTGAAACATATGTTGACAAAACATGCTTCTTAGTGTGATTGAACATTGTTTTACAAACAATTGTCAGTTGAAATGGCAGTTGAAGTGTCTACAAACAATAAACCCAGAAGTTCTTGTGTTTCCCTGATTTCTTGTGGTATCTTTGAAAAGGAACTGACATGGTTAAAAAAACTAGTAGATTACCAGAATTTAAATCCTGAGCTTACTTGTTAGAGCAATAAAGTGAACAATATAAACCAGTGGTTAAGTCAGTATATGATAAAGTGCTATTAATTTTTATTGCAGTGTCCAGGAAGAAAGCAAGACCAATGCTGGTTCTGTGGAGGCCATTCAGGAACACCCTGAGGATGCAAACAAGGTTTGATAAGGAAAAAAATTCACCTTATTTCATCTAAACCTTTGTGGTAGAAAGGTGGTAGTGTTCTTAACATCACATTTTGGAGTCTACTCTAAAAGGCAAGATTAAGTTTTTGAGATATATGTAGGGCAAGTTAACATTGTTTAAGTTTCTTTGAACATGGGTTACATTTTTTTTTTATTTTATTTTATGAACGAACCAACTGATCTTATATTTCTGTTAGTACATCTCTTGATAGTAAAAGTTGGTTGATGAAGTGGTTCCAATTTTCTTTTGTTTGCCTGGTATAGATTTTGATTGGCTATAAAAAA
>BLFN01000126.1:868073-869730 GCA_014634225.1 Acropora yongei | reverse complement strand
CCAAAGAGCTCCCAAATCCAAGTGTTGTGCTAACACATGGAAGGAAATTTGGCCCAAACGGTCATTTTATTGTGCAAATGGCTTCCAGTACATGTTGTTGGGTGCACGCGGTGCACGTTTTTGGCCCAGATATCGGGAAATACAAGTCAAGTTCGTCGAAACGCGACGATCCCATAGAAGACAACGAAAACAAACACCACAATGAAATACAGCTGTGCGAGGCTGCGGATGCTGTGGTCACCGTAGGCCCGAGACTGCGGGGAAGGTACATTAAGTGTCTTCGAATTCCCGAAACTAAGGTAAGGGCTATAACGCCCGGGGTTTTAGAGGACTATCCGTTGTATGAACCAAGCCAAGAACGTCTCTCTCGCGTGGATAAGGATGGAGTGTTTGATGTTCTGATGGTTGGCAGAGCCCAACTTGAAGATCGAAAGCTGAAAGGCTACGATATCATAGCCAAAGCTCTCTCCTCCCTTGGACGAAAAGTTCGCCTCACTTTTGTGGGGTCTGAACCAAACCAACAGAAGGAATTGGAGAAGTGGTTTCTACGCAAAGCGAGAATCGCAAAAGAACAGTTAACAGTGTGTGGATACGGTGATAGAGAAAAACTAATGAGACACTTCCAGGCGGCAGATCTTTTCGTACTTCCGTCTCGTGAAGAGGGTTTTGGAATGACGGCGTTAGAGGCACTCTCCTCCGGTATTCCCATACTCGTTTCACCAAATACTGGCATTGCTCATGTTCTGAAAAAAGTAGAAAATGGAAATCATTTTATCGTAGCTAGTAATGATCCTGATGAATGGGCGAAGCGAATCAGAGCCGCCTCCAAGCAGGAACCTCGTCAAAGATACAACGATGCACGCCGCTTGCGAGAGAACTATGGCAAGACCTACCCATGGGAGCAAGCATGCCAGGATTTCGTGAACCTGCTGGAAGAAGTGATGAAAAGTAAAGGTACATTGAAAAGTCTTAATTTTTGTCTATTTAGTTAGTCGATCTCTTATTTTTTTTTTCAAATATAACGGCGGTCTTTGAGCATTGAAAAGCACGATCCGAGGCGCGTGTACTCATCAAACTCCCCTGAACGCCCCAATAACGCATGTTGTGCAGGTTACCGAATTTCGATCATTTCAGCTATGAGTCCTTACGCCTACGTCAAGTGCACCACGAATTTATGTCGTTTCAGTTTAAGGGTATTAAGGTCAGCTTGCAAATAGCCATTTTTTAGCATATTTGCCCAGTTCGATTCTTATCGAAAACATAGTTAGTCGACTAACTATAATGTGGAAAGTATTATTAACAAATTTTAAGTGCATGATCCTCGTCGGTTTTAGGGCTACTTTAGCTGCGAGGAAGGCCTGAAAAGTTCAGGCCTTCTCGTTACTATTTAGGTAAAATTGATCCTTTTAATCTGCAGTTCATATAATTACGTAAGTATTCTACCAACGATAGATGAATGTCCAGTTGTATCTGTTTAAGAGCAATGAAACATTTTTGGATTGTACCATGAATGAGTAATCAACTTACCCGGAAACAATTAAAGAAACTGAGATCTGGATTTTGGCAAACTAAATGACCCAAGATATAGGTGACTGTGAACTATGTCAACTCATTGGCCAAAAGACTGGTCATGAATCAACCCATGCTGATTTGCTCA
>BLFN01000126.1:835079-837579 GCA_014634225.1 Acropora yongei | reverse complement strand
GAATTCACACAAATATCACCTTATTACTTGTTTATACGACTAATTGAGAAATTTCAAAGGCCTTCATATAGGTACTTGCTGGTACTTGAAAATTAGCTTGGAATGTCACTAAAAATTGTAATTCTGTCCATCATTATTTCCAATGATTGCACAACCCTAGAAATGTCTCCAGCCTGATTGGTTGGAGACATTTCTAGGGTTGTGCAATCACTGGAAATAATGATGGACAGAATTACAATTTTTAAAGAGATCAACGTCTCAATATTACGTGCTCGTTAATTCCTAATGGAATATTAGCAATGATACAAAGACTTGTGAGTTAAAATGAATGAAAATAATAATTTTGTGAGAAAGTGTTGACACTTTGCAACAGGTTTGGCAAGTCTTCCTCTGTCTGCGTCATTTAACAACCAATTTGCCAGACTGGAAATTAGGTTCCAAAATTCAGGAAGATTTTCACACTATGGTATAAATCAAATTCGAACATTTTGACAGCCGTACTACGATACTCAAACGAGTGCTGGATTGCAAAGGTATTCAAAAAAGGCTTTCGAAAAATTTCAGGGTGGAGATAAACACGCAACGCACGGAAAATAAAAGTTCCTTTCGACTTGGCGTATTCTTAAATGTCCTTGGTTATATCATACCTCTCCGTCCTTTTTCTTTCCTTTTTCTGCTTCTTTCAGCAGCTTTCTTATTCTACCTTGTTCTTTCTGCAAGCGTAAAAGCAATGCCCTTTTCTCTCCCAAAGTCTTCACCAGAGTACGTCGAAGTTCCAAACAATGCCCGCAATAATTGTTTTCGTTTTCAGCTCTTACACCAGCCATTTCCAGTTGCAACCTTAGCAGTGTGACCTCTAAGCCTCTATAGCTCGACGAGCCATTATATTTGAATGATTCTAAGCCAAAGTCCCCTGGTCGACTGCATGTCCAAAATTAGTTACACAATCTCTCGTATCATCTCGAATGACACTGACGTCACGTTACGCACAGGATTCCGACATGTAACCAATGCAAGGTGATGCAAGGTGCGACAAAAAGTGTTTTCAGTACAATTTTTGAGTGATCAGCAAGCGTCTATCTTGTTTACGAACTAGTTGAAGTATGTGACAGTGCAAAAATATGCCTCAAATTAAGAACGAACATAGCGAAATTGTCTCAGACTCGTTTTAGCAGATGTAGCGATATTTGGAATAGCACGTACAAGCTCAGACTTATCTTTATCCAACCATGGCCCTAAAAACGTGTCAAGTCAATATTCTTCCACTCCTATCCCGCTTTGAAAAGACAAGGAATGCTTTCAACATATTTCTATATAAGGCCTAAATGGAGGACATTTGAAATAGAAAATTGATGTTTTCCTTTCCATCTAAGGCAAGTTTCGTGAAAGCGCACGAGCGTGATCAGCGTGCGTTACTTCAGCCAACAGGCAGCGTGCGTCATTATTATGTCATCAAAGTCTCCAGGAAACGAACGAAAGAGCTGAGATCGTGCTGAGAAACTGTTCATCCAGAGAGATATTTGCAATTTTGAGTGGCACACGGTCACCACAAATGTCGATAGCTGTAGCCTAAAATCTGAGAGGAATTTGAGTTAAGTTGAGGTTTAGCTTTTAAAGAAAAATTCCCTAAAAATTCGGTCGAGTTTATTTTGGTGTGTGTCCGGCCACAAAATTTTTGAAACGCTTTTGAACTGAGTCTGATACGCATCTAAAAAGTGTGTGTTCTGTTTGTTGTCACCATGACTTCTAATTTTTTATAAGAAATTCCAGAGAGTTCGGCAAATTTACGCCCACCTAAGGTAGAATTTCTAATTCGAAGGTTTTGTTTACCATTTGCACAAACAGGGACCATTAGTTTTCGCATATAAACTGCAATCATCTCTGAGTCTGAGGCTGGACTTAAATTTACTTGTTAGCAATCTTTTCGGGCAAAACCCTGGACAAGGTTTATTAGTTCCGGAAATAGGGGAATTGTCTTTCCCCGTCTTCTTCCGGGTTTTTGGAAGATCGATAGTAAACGAAAAATAAGTGTCCTTCGCAACACAGTCGCAACTGTGGCTCAGAGAGGTTTCGTAATTATTTGAAATTTGAGCCTGAGGACGTTTTGAAGAGTCTGCAGAAGACTACAATTTTCTATCAATGTAGACATGATGCAATTAACATAACCGAGAAAAGGAATTACCCTAGTCGTACACGACTAAGATTTTGTCAACTATCTCTTGGCCTGGGTTTGTTCTTGATTTTTGCAGGGAATACTTTTCATTAGTACGTGTTCATAATACGTCATTTTCCAAAGACGCATCCCAAGGGGCAGGCACGGACACCGAGTTTCTTACCTTTTCCTGCAGTTATTACAGTAACGCTTGGGCATGCCTGTGGGGGAGGGGGAGAAATTGAAAGAAAGGCGTAAGCGGAACTAATGACTTAATGCGCTTGCGTGGAGGAATGTGTTGTCATCATCATTTCAATTATGCCCATGAAATCATAATTTTTCATGGCC
>BLFN01000126.1:751365-754347 GCA_014634225.1 Acropora yongei | reverse complement strand
CGAAATTCGATCGAATGGCAAGCGACTCGCAACCCAGGATTTCTCTTCTTTAATTACGTACAAGGCGTCACAACAGTCACGGTAAACATCGATTCAAATGTTTGTATACGTTCAACTTGAGTCGATGGTATTTGAATTGAGACGTTAGCCAGTCAAAAGAAACATCAAAGAAGACTTGGCTTCGGTTATCCTACAGTTTTCTTTTTCGCGAAAATCGCAAGTATTCGCGAGTATTCGAGTATTCGTGACCTGTGCATAAGGCGAGAGCCATTTTTCGAATGATTTTTAGCTCACACAAGGTCGACTACACGGTATTTGTGTGCATTAAAAGGTATCTGGCAATGGCTCCAAGTATTGTACATACACTGTGTTTGTAATTTCATTGAAAATGAAATATATCACGTTAGAAATGCCCTACTAGTACTGCCATTCACGGTGGAGTAAAGTTATTTAATTTTTTTTTATTTTAAAAATTGTGTAATTTTATGTCTATTTGTCTTCCAGCTTTGTTGTTGACAGAGTTTGTTGACTCAGCAGCTTTGCTGTTGGCCACTAGGCTTTTTCCCACAACAAAGTAACCGAGAAGCACATCTCAACACCTTTCACAAATGGAAATGAGGATGTCAGAAACATTTCTTTTCAGCCAAACGAACTACTACGAAGAGTCTCTGATTAAGACACTTCGAAGAGAAGGGAATCTTGTCCTTGATATTGGCAATGGAAATAGTAAAATCATAAATAGTGTTGCTTTTATTGTTTATGATTCATACTTTCAGTACAAACGTTTTTAGTACAGCTAATGCTGGCAGTTTCAACTGCAGCAAAAGACAGGGGCTTAGTCTGTTCTTTCGGATAGACTGTCTTCTGAGTAAAATATATGACCAATGTACATACCCTTTCCTCACTGAGCTGACATATGAAATTGTTAAATAGAAACCAACCCCATTATGTTCTGACATACAAACAGGAAATTTAGGGATTCTTGCCTCAACCTCCTGGACTAACTGCAATTCCCTTAAGAGATCCTCATCTGCAATAGGGTTTTCAATTCTTAATCACCTCTTACAGGAAGTTACATTGTATACTCAATAGTGAATGCAAATTCACTTTCATTTTCAGGAAATGGAATGCTTGCAACAGCTGTGCAGCTGAAAAGGTCGGCTGTTTATGAAGACCAGAAAACTGCTATGGGAGACAGATGGGACTTGCATGAAAATATCTAGGGAAATGCACTGTGGTATTAAAATAAGGTTTCTTTGAAGCTCAGAAACCAGTTGTTTTAAACTAGGCAGGGGTTTTAAGAAAATAATGCCAGTGGTAATGTCATGTTTATTATTTTTTTTTTTATGTATGCATTCTTAGTCATTCCTGTAAAAAGTGCCATTGGGGGTAGCTGGAGTCAGTTTACATGATCTAAAGAGAAATGCTGCTTTGACATTTTGCATGGTTTTGATCTTTCAAGTCTCTGTTACTTCCCCTAGTTTTTGATATGACATGAAATGTATATATGAAAGAAATCATATATGAACTGCTGTTAATTGATTCTTTACTTCAGACTCTGACATGTTGGCTAAACGACTCTGGCACTTAAACCATTCTGGTACCCTTAAAAAAAGGTGCCTTGAATTCTTGGCAACCCGCATTTTTAGTGGTTAACAACCAGGGAAGAGAAGCACTAAGGATTTCCAAACCCACACTGTGGAAACTATGTTGAATTGTTACCCATCAAAATTGCCAGTGCTAAATGATCGTTTATACTCCAGATTTCCCTCCTATCAATTTTTTCCTGTGGCCTTGCTTTCGCGTGGCCATTTTTCCATTGATCGCGCAAGGAATCAATTAAACGATTCTCGTGAAACCAGCTTCTCATGGAAAACATGTCTACTACGAAGATAAACAAAGTCATGATTTAAAGGCAATGCAAAATGAATAGAGCTCCATGACCGATTACACGTTTTGGCATTAATTTCAACAAAAGCGGAATATATAAATTCAGCAAAACGCAATAACAATGAGGGTGGCATATCAATTTTCTAATTACACAGTCTCAAATAAAAGATGAGATTATCTTTTTTTTTGTTATCCCCAAAATACTGTCCCATCTTCAATTCATTCTTCCTGTATTGTTATATCTCCCAGTGGAATAAATTTAAAATTCTGTTTAATTCATAAATAATTTCTTCGTTATTATCCTGTATTGTTGTATCTTCATTGTAAGATATCTATTCCAAATTCTATTAGTTGAATAATTATCCTTTAATCTGTTTTTCTTTCCTCATTCCTTTCTTCCTTATAACCTGTTGCTAATTTTTCCGTGGCAGTGGTCAACTCGAAAGGCTCTGAGCTACTTTGACCTCCATGCATATAGACCTCCATGTATTTTTGTTTTTTTCCTTTGGGATTTATACTGAATACTTTTCCTGAAAAATATTTTCCTTAGACTATTCATAATACTCCTAATCATATGCAAATTTTGAAATATGCTTCAACAATGCAGCCAGTGAGGGCAAGTGGTAATATTTCGCGATGATTACGTAAGAGCAGTGTTATAAATAGCGAGTGGACTGTCAACTCCACTCACACTCAGTTTTCCAGCGGAACGAGGGGAAGGAAACGGCCCACCCTTCCACCCCATCGCTTGGGCCGCACCGCTAATTGCCCCTCCCTAAGCCAAGCTATTCCAGCTTGGCTTAGGCCGCTGGTAAATCATTATTTCCATACCTTATTTTATATGAGTATGAATGGGAGTGTTAGAAAATAGAATACTGTTTTTAAGTCCTCCTTACTTCAGCAAGTCCTCGTCACGCAATCTTTCCTTGTTAATTATTGCATTACGAGCCAAAAGCAATCTTAGTGGGGAAGAGTTTAGGTGCCTTCCAAATCGAGCTTAATGACCTTCTCACGCGTATTAGACAGAAAATTCAACAGTCGGCTGATAACAAATACAAATATGTTGGACAATCTCTTGTCCATAGTAACGCC
>BLFN01000126.1:730163-732663 GCA_014634225.1 Acropora yongei | reverse complement strand
TAAATAATTCGTCATCGCTCCCTCAAAACAAGCTTTTCCGCCTCCAGTCAGCCTATTACCATAAATTTCTTTCTCTTCCTTATCTCTTTCTTCGAAATTCGATCGAACGGCAAGAGACTCGAAACCCAGGATTTCTCTTCTTTATTACGTACAAGGCGTCACAACAGTCACGGTAAACATCGATTCAAGTGTTTGTATACGTTCAACTTGAGTCGATGTTATTTGAATTGTGACGTTAGCTAGTCAAAAGAAGCATCAAAGAAGACTTGGCTTCGGTTATCCTACAGCTTTCTTTTTCGCGAAAATCGCAAGTATTCGCGAGTATTCGAGTATTCGTGACCTGTGCATAAGGCGAGAGCCATTTTTCGAATGATTTTTAGGTCACACAAGGTCGACTACACGGTATTTGTGTGCATTAAAAGGTATCTGGCAATGGCTCCAAGTATTGTACTTACACTGTGTTTGTAATTTCATTGAAAATGCAATATATCACGTTAGAAATGCCCTACTAGTACTGCCATTCACGGTGGAGTAAAGTTATTTAATTTTTTTTATTTTAAAAATTGTGTGATTTTATGTCTATTTGTCTTCCAGCTTTGTTGTTGACAGAGTTTGTTGACTCAGCAGCTTTGCTGTTGGTCACTAGGCTTTTTCCCACAACAAAGTAACCGAGAAGCACATCTCAACACCTTTCACAAATGGAAATGAGGAATGTCAGAAACAATTCTTTTCAGCCAAACGAACTACTACGAAGAGTCTCTGATTAAGACACTTGAAGAGAAGCGGGGAATCTTGTCCTTGATATTGGGAATGGAAATAGTAAAATCATAAATAGTGTTGCTTTTATTGTTTATGATTCATACTTTCAGTACAAACGTTTTTAGTACAGCTAATGCTGGCAGTTTCAACTGCAGCAAAAGACAGGGGCTTAGTTTGTTCTTTGGGATAGACTGTCTTCTGAGTAAAATATATGACCAATGTACATACCCTTTCCTCACTGAGCTGACATATGAAATTGTTAAATAGAAAGCAACCCCATTATGTTCTGACATACAAACAGGAAATTTAGGGATTCTTGCCTCAACCTCCTGGACTAACTGCAATTCCCTTAAGAGATCCTCATCTGCAATAGGGTTTTCAATTCTTAATCACCTCTTACAGGAAGTTACATTGTATACTCAATAGTGAACGCAAATTCACTTTCATTTTCAGGAAATGGAATGCTTGCAACAGCTGTGCAGCTGAAAAGGTCGGCTGTTTATGAAGACCAGAAAACTGCTATGGAAGACAGATGGAACTTGCATGAAAATATCTAGGGAAATGCACTGTGGTATTAAAATAAGGTTTCTTTGAAGCTCAGAAACCAGTTGTTTTAAACTAGGCAGGGGTTTTAAGAAAATAATGCCAGTGGTAATGTCATGTTTATTATTATTTTTTTTATGTATGCATTCTTAGTCATTCCTGTAAAAAGTGCCATTGGGGGTAGCTGGAGTCAGTTTACATGATCTAAAGAGAAATGCTGGTTTGACATTTTGCATGGTTTTGATCTTTCAAGTCTCTGTTACTTCCCCTAGTTTTTGATATGACATGAAATGTATATATGAAAGAAATCATATATGAACTGCTGTTAATTGATTCTTTACTTCAGACTCTGACATGTTGGCTAAACGACTCTGGCACTTAAACCATTCTGGTACCCTTAAAACAAGGTGTCTTGAATTCTTGGCAACCCGCATTTTTAGTGGTTAACAACCAGGGAAGAGAAGCACTAAGGATTTCCAAACCCACACTGTGGAAACTATGTAGAATTGTTACCCATCAAAATTGCCAGTGCTAAATGATCGTTTATACTCCAGATTTCTCGCCTATCAATTTTTTCCCCTGGCCTAGCTTTCGCGTGGCCATTTTTCCATTGATCGCGCAAGGAATCAATTAAACGATTCTCGTGAAACCAGCTTCTCATGGAAAACATGTCGACTACGAAGATAAACAAAGTCATGATTTAAAGGCAATGCAAAATGAATAGAGCTCCATGACCGATTACAAGTCTTGGCATTAATTTCAACAAAAGCGGAATATATAAATTCAGCAAAACGCAATAACAATGAGGGTGGCATATCAATTTTCTAATTACACAGTCTCAAATAAAAGATGAAATTATCTTCTTTTTTTTATCCCCAAAATACTGTCTTATCTTCAATTCATTCTTCCTGTATTGTTATATCTCCCAGAGGAATAATTTTAAAATTCTATTTAATTCATAAATAATTTCTTCGTTATTATCCTGTATTGTTGTATCTTCATTGTAAGATATCTATTCCAAATTCTATTAGTTGAATAATTATCCTGTAATCTGTTTTTCTTTCCTCATTCCTTTCTTCCTCATAACCTGTCGCTAATTTTTCCGTAGCAGTGGTCAACTCGAAAGGCTCTGAGCTACTTTGACCTCCATGCATATAGACCTCCATGTCTTTTTGTTTTTTTCCTTTGGGATTTATAC
>BLFN01000126.1:689151-699151 GCA_014634225.1 Acropora yongei | reverse complement strand
AAGGTGGTATGCTTCATTCACAAGCAAAGACATATGCATATGCATCGGTAAAATTAATATTAATAAACGGCGTTTTAAAAATGATCTGTCCAGCTACTAATTGATGACCCTGAACAGAGACATCTATATAAATGTAGGCATAACAACTGTGGCCAAACGCCGGAATTTGTTTATTTCATTCTCACCCTAATCTCATTACTCCAGATTTGTGTTTCCTTACTGGACGGATTTCATTACTCACCTTCAATGTTCAATGAACGTCCTAAAGTTGCGAGCTACACTCGTCATAACAAATTGTTTGCAAAATTGCTCTTTTCCTTAATGCCTCTTCATGTTCATGATTTTGTTTTTCACCCTTTACCTCTTCTTTTTACTTTTGTTGAAAAATTCATGGATAACGGGTTTTGTTGTCTTAAAGGACTCTACCTACATCAGTGCCTTCTCGGTTAACCTAAACATCGAACATGACACCTGCCTGTATTGTTTGTTCAAATAAATCACTGCATCAGTTGGCCTGATAGGTGAACTGGTGGAGCACTGCGCCGGCATCGCAGAGGTCAGGGCTCAGATCCCCGTTTAGGCCTGGAATTTTCAGGCCTTTCTCGCTCCTGCTTAAGCTTTCGTTACATTTCGTTGGTCAGAACCTGCAATGTCCTCAAAGTACATGGCCATGAAATTCCAATAAGCGTAGTAATGTAATGTACGCCCCCCCCCCCCAAAGAAGTATAACAGATATACAGAGTCCACATCCTACACATTAGCTGATTTCAATCGTGAACTTACTAGGTTCACACAATGCTTGAGCTCCTATGTTATCCACACACTTATGATCTCCGTCCGAACGCGTACAAAATTCTAAACTTGGTTCCGTCCCAGTGCAGGCCATATTTGACATCACAATGGAAACGTTTTCATGTTTGGTGTCCGTTCCAATGAATTCAGCCAGGGCGGATTCAAAGCCAAACTGTTTGCAAACAACTTTAGCATCATCGATATCCCATTCATCGCGGCATATCTTGCCCCACTTCCCCTGATAAAATACTTCAACTCTTCCGGTATAGTTGATACCACTTACACCAGCTAGGCGCAAGGGAACTGTGAAGAAAGACGTATAAAGAACGGAATGTAATACCACCAAAAGATATTCGTCATGTTTTTGGCCATGTATCAAAATCTTCAGCTGGCTCAAGAAAGCTTGTTTACGTCCCTTGCACTATCTTTATTAAGTAACTTGAAACAGGTACATAGTATTCAGTGAGGTCACATTTATTAAGCGCAGCGCAGGATGGTATCCTAATCACCATAATGAAAGCCACATGGCTAATGGCAGAGTTAAATCATAATTACCAGTCTTTTATTCGCAAGGGGAATATACCGAAGTTAGTTATGACAGAACAGTATTCGTTTTATGGAGGCCTCTTACTGAATTAGAACACCT
This sequence comes from Acropora yongei, assembly GCA_014634225.1. Taxonomy (NCBI): domain Eukaryota; kingdom Metazoa; phylum Cnidaria; class Anthozoa; order Scleractinia; family Acroporidae; genus Acropora; species Acropora yongei. The sequence goes on along the minus strand of BLFN01000126.1, from coordinate 697,713 downwards.
GAAATGTGCCTAGATTACAAATCGTTCTTTCCAACGCGAATTTTAAATCAATCGTTTTCACGACTAGAGGAGCACAGCTGTAATAATTAATGACTCGATCCACATTCTCCTTCCTCAGCTCTCATTCTGAGGGGACAGGAGACTTAAGTGATATTTAAGAGGTCCTGGGATTTGTTTTTCCAATTACAACGATGATTTCGAAAAGACAGACAAGTTTGGTTTCGCCCGCTCGAAACTCGAATTTGACATGAAAGTTAGTGGCCTCCACAACTGACTCGGGGAATCAAATATCAAGTAAATTTGGTTATGACGTGACCTTACGAACGTCCTTCGTCCGTGCAGACTCTTGGGAAGGAGGAGGAGGAGCATCCCAGCGTCACCTGCGATTTCAGGTGCTCTCAATTTTATATACCTCTTGAGGTGACTCTCACGTCAAAGTTAGACTAAATCGGAACTAGTTAGCACTCATAACAAGAATCGTATTATCGAGTAAAATGCAACGGCTCAACCATGGAGCTCCGCTCTTAGGCTGGGCAAAATCTGTTTTTTTAAACAGTGTTGCGCAATTTTTTTTTTCGCACACCAGAATACGACCAGTGACGTGAATGGTTAATGGCAACTAGAGGACTTCGCTTGAGAAAGTAAAAATTTATTATTTTTATTTTTCCGAAACGATTTTAAGCAAATAATCATGAGCTCCTTATTGTATCAAGTTTATAAACAAATAAATCCTTTAACAACTGACAGGCACTAGCCAGTGCCTGTCGCTTGCACAATTGCTCATAAAAGGCGTTCACTTGGATTTTTTCAAACAATTTACCTAACAATAAATAAATTTTTTTTTTTTTCGAAGAATTGAACTTAGTTTACTCAAACTCAAAGCTAGGAGGCGCGCAACGCGTAGCTAACGCTTGCGTGATGTCACGTAAGAAAAGTCAAGGTAATGAATTGACCTTCGATCGAATTTTGTAGAGAGGGCGTGATGGTTAAAAAAAAAAAAAGAATCAGCATCAATTAAAAATACGTTGTTATCGACTCTCATTTCAAGAATTAGTAAAAAGATGACTGTATCTCCTAAGGTTTTCAAGGCATTTCATGTAATTGAACAATGGTTGGATTTATTGTATTGCAGTCATGGCTTATTGTGGCATGGGTTTTCAAAACCAATGCAGTTACGGTTAGTTTATTTATACAGTTACGAAACACCTTTACGGCCAAGAATTTGACCTCTATCGTAGACAAATTTATACTTTCAGCAAAGAGAGTGCTGAGATCATCACAATAGGCCTTTTAGTTTGCTGTGCGAGCAGTTTTGTCGAGGAGAGTTGTTGCAGGTGCTGTTGTACCGCTGAAAACGGTATTATCACGCTATTTGGCATATTCTGAAGTGCTGGTTCAAAAAGCCGGGAAAATGTTAGTGTCACGTTTAAATAACATATCTGTAGACTCTAAAACTGAAGATTGGCCCCCTATGTAAAATTCATTTAGTATTTTTTGCTAAAATCGATGTAATTGAAAAAACAAAGCCCAGAACTTAAATCTTACCAAAATATTCCTGTAAACTCAAAATGATAGGAGGTTAGGTTTTCAACTGTGACCATCTTTCGCTCGATTTTTGTGTGCACTGGCTTTTAAAGTAGAGCATGGTTTCTACAATGGTTGCGTTTCCTTTAATTGCCGTTTAAGAGTTTGAGCCACAATCGCAGGAAACACCATGTACAAACACAAAAATAGTAAACCATCGTAAGCACTTTCAGATTTGTTATGGAATTTAAGAGCCAGTTTCTGTGACTATCAGAAATCCCGCGACTGTTTCAAAACTTTCAGTTTCTTCATATTTTGCCCAAATAAACCCTTTACTGAGTTATTTTCGAAAACACAATTAAAATATCCCAACACGCTTTAGTTTTTTTTTTTCAAAATCGAGGAAAGTTTGAAAATTGCCATTTTGGCTTGCTGTAGTCATTGAAAATAAAGTGAAATTGCACATTTATTTTGGGCTCCTACAGCTAGACGCGTTGACCTCCTCCAATGACCTTTTAGCATGTCATAACGGCGTTATTAGTTTTTTTCAACTGGGCCATTGAATTTCGAGCCAAAACTACAATGGTCTTCAAACTTATACCTTGTATTGTGTTGAGTGATCTTATCCGCGGCCCGACAAGAGTGTGCCACTGAGATCCGGAAACGACAAGTCACAGCCATTTTGATCAAACAAATAAACCAAACATACACACAAAACCCAGCTCAGACATATTCTGCGGTTCAAGAAAGGTCATTGTAGTGACAATAAATAGTACATTATTGTTTTTGTTAAACACTCTCGTTAGGAAGTGAGCTATGATCATCGCAGTTATGAACGCAATTTTAAGCAAGAAGTTGTCCTCCTCTTCTACCCCGTGTGCATCTTGCTTTGTCAACTGCGCTTCTTTGTGGCGTGCTTTATAGCCGCCTAACGAGAAAAGCAGGATGAAATTTTGTCGGGCGGATAGAAATTCTGTTGCGGCGAACAACCTATCACCATTTGGGCCGCTATCATCAGGTTCTAGTTTCTTCCCTCTGCTTTGACCGATATTAAATTTTGCTTCAAAGTAAGACTTATGTTTCTTCATTAAACCATTCAACCTTCTTTACTCCTTTTCAGGCTCAACCCTCCTTGCAGACCTGGTAGAAGTATCGCTCGTGGGCACGAGAACAAATCATCAGTACTACAGGCAAAGAAGAACTTTTTTTGAGGGACGTCGGCATATTCCCTGCGGGGTTGCCTCCAACCGAAACTTAGCAGAGAGCCGATCCGTAGTTTACATCTGCAATAATAAAGTATGAACTTAATACTATATTACTTATAAATAAAAAAAAAATGTTAAGGATAAATCATACTAGTAACAAGGTGCCACTGAGGTTGTATCCAATTCAATTCTCTCTCTTTGCTGAGAACGGTTGTTTAAATTTGAATCTGAATGAGTAAGCAAATGCTGAAAATACTGATTCAAAATTGATAACGTTGCCACCTATATAGATGTATTTTACGCAAAAAAATTATAAAAGTTCCTTTCAAAAATTGTATTTCATCGTAAGTAAAATAACTCTTATAACGCTTTATAAGCAGAATGCCAACTTTCTGATATTGTAGTAAAAGACACGATTAAAACTGACCTGTACTTTTATCCACCACAAAACGCTTCCCTAAACCGATGTACATGCTCGCAAGGCCATAAGTGCCTCATTGCCGAACTCGAAACTGTGCATTTTGCTTATTCCCGGGATCTTCTGTTTTCGAATTATCTCTAGCACTGTTTGCAGAACTGTCACACGAACACCATTGACTCCCCCATGCGAGAGTAGTGCTTGCTACATCTCTTCTGCGTTTGTGCCATTAGCATTTCCCCTAACCCACTTTCGTTTGGCTCTGCATTTACACTGATGATATTTTTCAAATACCCAAAAAAACGAAAAAAAAAAAAATGAATAGTTTCTTTTAGAAATGTGTAAAACTAGTTTGAACTTATGGTGTTGGTTTCATTTTTCCTCTCTTATTGGACAAGCCAACCAATCAATGGAATCCTTTAAGCGATTAGCCTATGGGCAAGCAATGCTTTCATGAGAGAGAGGTCTATGCCTGATATTTGTTTCTAGCTTTTGAGCAAGCTTTCCATTTAAGAATCAAGAATCAGTAGCTAACAGTCACGGATCGATTTGACCCACCCCTGAACGCAGAAAGACCTGCTGCCTGTGGAGAATGGGAAAGCTGAGGTGTTGAATAGTTTAATTTTTCCTTTCATTAAAAATCAATGGTAAATTGTCTGAATAACCGGCTATTTATGCTTTTGGATTTCAGGAAAAAAAAAAAAAAACTTTGTAATATTTAGACTTGAGTGAAAGGTGAATTAAGGTAGGGTTAAGGGAATCAGCAAACTCTCCTCTTTTTTCTAGGCATCTTGCACATTTACAAAAAACTATATATTGAACAAAGAGATAGTTATTGAAAGTTACTCTTGAGAAAACCAAACAACAGTATGTTCATCAATGAATGGTGAACATCAGTTCCACTGTCTCTAGTCCAGGCCACCGTTATACACAACGTACTCGAGAAATGAATTTTATAAATGCACCATACCTGCTCGCATTAGCAGCAACTTTGACTCCAGGGTCATTGCTAATCTTGAGGAATTTCAGATGGCGGTGGAGCTTTCTTTTACACCGCCCGATTGTCACGCCATCTTCGTCAGCTGGATTTGCTTAGCTTGCTCCACATATACAACCAACAAAGGTAGAACATTTACACAAGGTCATGTTGAACGTGTGTGTAGAAGGAAACAACAGATTTCGCTCTTCTTATTAAAGAGCTTTAAGCGACAGAAGTGAAAAGACAATAAATTGGAACTTTCGATTACTGAAGAGAATACTAAAATATGTACTGTTTGTTAAAAACTAACCAAGTGCTTACATCTTCTGCCGAACAAATTTATTGGAGTTTCCAGATGGCGTAAGAGACACGTAGGTAGTTTCAATTGCAACACGTAATTCTAAACTGTCGGATCTTTTTCGGAAATTACTGTTATCGTTGCCAAATATGGACATAAAAGGAAGATTCTAAATATCAAAGAGACAGAGACCCGAACATCCTCACAAGGACTGAAAAAAGTTTACAAACAGGCCGGTGAGTATATGCACAGTAGTTGATTTCAAGAGTAAACAAATCTGCAAAACTGTCACAAGTCGGACAGGTCGTCGCTAGGGCCCCCTCCTATATTTGCATTTATCGGCTTTCAGTTGGATTGCGAGATATAAACACAACCGGCTTCTATTTGCTGTTCGTTTGTTTTTTGGGTCAGTACTGCACCCAAGCCATGAGACGAGGCATCAGCGGGCAGAGGGTTCTCAAGCAAAGTATCGGAGAGCTGCAAGTTCTTCCTTTTGTTTTCAAATAATTTTTATTTTAATACACTAGCTTTCGGCGTGGTCGTGGAACGGCTTTATGCTCTATGCGAGCAGGCTTCATTATGATGTGGGCCCGTGCCATAAGTTTACATTACTCTTGGGAAATTGAACAGAAGCAACCCGCCAGTTTAGTTGGTGATGTTTCTACGACGTTCTCACGATTAAACAAGATTGAAAAGTGAATTATTTCCACTTTCCGTGAATAAAATAATCGTAACTGGACAAAATATCGTGGGTGTATTTGCTGTACGGCTTTTTTCGCGCGATCGGCATTAATTGCATTACAGGTTAATACAGTTTGACGTTTATCTAGAGTTTTTAAAATATAACATTTACGCAGGGAATATCCTGATCACCCTGCCGAAAAAAATCCTTTAAGAGAGATTAATCCAGACATGCAGTTGAACCATTTTTAGCTTTTAACATTGCGAAACGTCTGCATTGAGGCCAACACTTTTGGTTCATTTAGAACGCGAAGATTGTATATTTTACCATATGTTTTCATCTCTCAATGGCACACTTTTGTTGGGCGGCGGATAAATGTTTCACATAACACAATATAAAGTATAAGGTCAAAGACCAATTGCAGTTGTGGCTCGAAATACAATGTACCAGTAGGCTTCCTATCGATTAGAAGTTAGCTCATTGTGCTTATTTGCAAAAGCGCTTCGAAAATGCTAGTTAAAACAGTCATTCAGAGGAAATTTTAATAGCTTTTCTAAATTAAACTACTAGTTTAGGAGGACCAGTAATGCTTTTATGACATGCTAAAAGGTCAGTGGTGAAAACTTTGAAACTATCGCGGGATTTTTGATATTTACAGAAACTGGCTCTTAAAGCTTGAAGTGACTGTATGATATTGAACTTTTGCTTTGAGTTATCGGTGCTCTTGTTTTCTAAACACATGCCATTTCGTGAAAACACGACCATATTTCCATAAAAAGAATAGTTAACACACAAACAGTATAGCTGAGCATTTAAGTATTCCCACACTCCAAACACTCCGCATATAATCCCGGCCAACCTTGCGAGCAGCTCATATATAGCTGGACGTCATCTTCACATGTAGTAAGCCAAAAGTCTCTCAGAAACAATATTTACGAATGAGGCATGCTTACGAGTAAACCAACTATGAAGCTATTATTTTTGCTCAAGTAACAAGTAACTTATGCTGTTAATGTTGTCGCCCAGCTGTCTATGTTTTTAGTTGTTGTGATTTTTTTTTGTCGCTTTGACAGTTTTGTGGACTTTGTTTTGTTATGTGTGATTCGCGAATGAGTTTTTGCATTTCCCTTTCCCGGTAATCTGGTGTTATTCTGCTCCTACTGCGGTCCGTCATCGGAAACTCTGCAGTAGATCTAATCGTTGCGAGAAGCTGCTACCGCGGACAGACAGCAGTGTGAGTACCGTAGATGATCTTTAAAGATATATGCAAGTTAACGGCTACTCTCAAACTGAACACAACTCAGTCTGGTAATCTTATTTCTCTATTAAGAGGCGCATGGTTTCTACAATCGTTGCGTTTGCTTTAAATGCCTTTTTGGAAAAAACCCAAGCACAGCAATCTTAAAAAATCATATCACTTTCAGATTTGTGCTGGAAAGACGTTAAAAACGTGAAGTGACTCTATAGTGTTGAACTTTTGGTATTACACTTGAACTCCCTTTGGCTAACTGGCCGGTGTTTAAACGACACTCTAATACTTACTGTGTGAGCGAGGATTTTTTTTCTTGCTTTCAGGCACATGCTATCTCATGAAAACAAGACTATGAGCCCATAACTCGAATAGTTAACACACAAACAGTATAGCTGAGGAATTAAGTATTGCTACACTCCAAAACACATTGCAGACAATGCAAACTTTATGAGTATCCCGTAGCTAGAGGGATTCATTTTCTCATATCCTTAACAGAAATTCACACAGAAACAGTATTTAAGAATGACGCATACTTACTACCTGATTGATGCCAATATTTCCATAGGAGCGAGAGCATAAGACAAAGAAACAAGAAAAATATACAGATCGTTTAACTTAGTTTCAGACAGCTATTTTGTATTTCATTTTCTTTGCTTTCCATTTCTTTGCAGCTTAAAGGCAAACTGAATGTGAAACATTTTATTTTTCCTTAATTAACAAGTAACTTATGCTGGTAACTTTTACTCTGTGTGTCGCCTGGTCTGTGCTGCTGCTGGTAGTGAGATATTTTACTGTTGGGACAATTTTGTAGACTATAGCAAAGGAATGCTCTTTGTTTTATTATATATTAGTCGAACGAATTTTAACATTTCCCCATTCACGGCAAACTGGTGTTATCGTGCTCAAGTCCTAGTGCGGTCCATCGCCCGAAGCTCTGCAGTAGAGTTAACCCTTGCGATGAGTTGTTATCGCGGACCGCAGTGGCGGACCATAGTGTGTGTGCCGTTAACAGGTACTCTGATACTGAATATACCTTCGTTAGGTAATCTTATTTTTCCCTTTGAGTAGCTCATCTGGCGCCGTCAATGGTGCTCGGAACAGTGTGTCCGCCATGATGAGGCCTTTACTAGGAACATGTGACATTGTGAAATAAAATCTCAGCAAACGCATGCAAACTCATTGGATTCGCGGCGACATTTCTTCCCTGTTCTTGGAATTCAGGATTGAAACCAAAGGCTTGTGGTCTTCTTCAAGGTGAAATCGTTTCCCGATTAGGAAATCTGCAAAACTGTCACAAGTCCAGGTCGTCGCTAGGGCCTCCTTTTGAATTTGCGTGTATCGGCGTTCAGTTGGAGTAAGAGCACGAGATGTAAACACCACCGACTTCTATTTGCCGTCCGTTTGTTTTTTGGGTCTGCATCCAAGCCATAAGACGATGCATCAGCGGGAAGAGTGTTCTCATACGCAGTATCGGAAATGGCAAGTGCTGGTGCTGAACTTAGCTTCTCCTTGACCGTTTTCAATGCTCTCTGTTGAGGAGTGCCCCAAATTCAGGCGTTTTTCTTGCTTAGAAGTCCCTTAAGTGGATGACATTTGTCATAGTTAGGCGTAACGTTCGTGTGCTGGGGCTGGTTTAGGACAGCTTGCAGTCTGTTGTCATGTTCTTCTTTATTTGGTTCGTGCACAATGATGTCATCCATGTGACATTCCACGCCGGGCAGGCCTTAAAGAATTCTTAACATACTTTTCTTTAAGGCTCTCTAACGCAGTTAAAAAGGCCAAATGGTAAACGTGCATAGCAGTATCGACCCTAGGGCGTAACAAATGTGGATAACGGTTGGGGCTTTCAACTTTCGTTGCCAGAAACTATTGTTTGCGTCTAGGTTTGAAATGATATTTATCGTGTATCAGATTACAGAATGACGTCACCAGTTAAAGGTTAACATCACACGTGCCATCTCATGAAAACAAGACACAGCCGGAGCCCATAACTCGAGTATTTAACACATAAACAGTATAGTTAAGGATTTAAAGTATCGCTACCCTCTAAACGCTCTGCATAGAATGCAAACATTTGGAGTAGACCGTAGCTAGAGGGGTTCATCTTCCCATATCCTTAAACGAAATTAAGACAGAAACAAAATTTAGGAATCTGCATACTTACGTGCTATTTAGGGCCAATATTTCCATTGTAGTGGCAACAT
>BLFN01000126.1:637449-644949 GCA_014634225.1 Acropora yongei | reverse complement strand
ATGGTAGCAACCTGCAGAGCACATTATCACAAATGGAGAATTTCGTGGTAGCACTTATTGGTGCTCAAGTTTTAGCTTCAAGGCAAAAACTGCATAAACATGGGAAAGATGATAGTATAATTGCCCAAAAACTTAGGGGTGTTTCGTACGTTACATAAGGCAACAAGCCAAGCCACTCAATACTGAGTCAATTGTTGTTTTGTTCTTTACAGTCATTATGAGTACCTTCCTCACTTGTTATCATTGGGAAGAAAGCGACCAAAGGATTCCATCTTCATACAGTTTCAGTTCAATATTGTTTACTTTTTTTCTTCGATTATACTAATTTACAACTTGAAAGTATAAATAATTCAACAAACACCCGGAGCGGGCAAACACTGCAACTGCATTTGAAATTGAACAGGGGCTCGTTACCTAGGAACAACCAATCACAGTGCTCGTGTTGTTTAGAGAAAGTATAGGTATAAAACATTACACTTAGTAAACTTCTGTGACTGGTAATTGTTACTACAGTCGAGTTCAAGTTTCATCCACACCTTTGTTTGCGCTTCATTTAAGGGAAGGAACGGGATATTTCACTTGTCTAGGGGAGAGGGGTTGAGTCACTTCGTACAGACACGATGTTGTTCGCAAATACTTGCTTATACAGGCAAATTTCTTGTCATGGCATAAGCAAGCTTACTATTTGTCTTCTTTGCAGTATTATACATGACCGACTCACTGAGTTTTTTTTCTTTCTTGTACAATTATGCTTGCAGGATACTATTTTTCAAAATCACTCCACCCTCCCCCATCAAGAAATAAATGTTCATATCCTTATCTTTACTACCTCAGTACTACCTAATTCCAATGCAAATAATTTCCTTTCGATTAAACGATAAAAACTTGAGGAAAACTGAGTTCTCCTTTCGGTCCAAAGACTTTAAACATTGTTTAATTTTGGACAACTGTCTTAACGAATCGCACTTATGCGTGATGACGTTCGACTAGCTGATTTCACCACCGATTTCGAAAATCAAACAAGGAACAAACTTGAGAAGAAAACCCACGTGATTACAGTATTTCATGTCCAGTTTTGTGCAAACGTGACTTGGTGGTGAATTTGGGTATATGCCGTAATCATAAGGCCTAATCATGCATAAAGTTGTACTGCAAACAGTCCTGATTATGGGTCGTGAATGAGGCAACTTCCAACTTGAAGCCGGCTGTCTTACAACCGGAGAGGGAGAGGGTACAAGATGGATATCACGGTATCATCATTCATTGTCTTCCGTTAAACGTGGTTTTTTATTTTTCTTGTCTCGCTTGTTTTTCTTGTTCTTGCTCCCCTTTCCCCTTCTCCTACAATTTTCTGCACCACCAGGCTTGGTCTCCGCTTTCTTAGTTTTCTCTGTACCTGTAAATTGGAAGCCAATGTTTTCACAATTTAAATACTTGGGACTGCAATTAACTTCGACTACAAGAACAGGCTTAGTTAAAGCTTGGAACAACTGCCGTCATTATATGATTATCGGTTTCTTTGTATGCGTGCTCGATACAAATTTTCAAGTCAAAGAAAACAATGCAATGGCAAGGAAATGATAATCATCTTCCCTATGCGACCTAGATAAGAAATTAACAAGACAATAGGAAGACTACAACATACTGAAACACATGCATGTCTGCGCTCGCTAAGAAATATTGCAGCTATAACAGGGTGAAAGAGTTACAGTTGCAAATACTACGACTTGCCTGCTTCCTGTTCATCGGGCAACGTCTTGTTTCCTTCTGTTTCAAATTGGAAGTTTCCAAACATAGAGACCTAAATGCAGGCAGAATTTTCAGATAAAGCTTACCCATCTCAAGTTATAACAAATTAGAGCTATTTATTACCATGGCTAGGGCTCTTCACAACATGAATCATGGTTTTGTAACTAGCCTCAAAGGATAATGTGTAAACGCGTTCTCCCCTAACGCTTGGTGTCCTTGGTGAGGCAGAATGTGCATGTTTCATACCAGAAACAACTTTACGTAAAATACAGGTACAAGTGAAAATTACAAAGACTCAGAGAACTAATGCATACATACTGTAGCCTCTTCTCATGTCGTTTCTCCATAACAAAATTGAAACACTGGTTTATTAAAAACTTTTTTTGGAACAAACCAAGGGTTATATGATGAATATTATAGACTGAGACGCACCAACTCACCAAAAAAAGAAAATAGCAACTTGGCTTATCTTTGGTTTGGTTGTTGGCCACACATTGCACCAGGAAAACGCTCACAGTTGCAGTCAAAATGAAATTTTATATATCACAACAACAAAAAAAAGGTATCAGTACACACACACAACATTAAACACAAATGGTCTTAGATGAACATGAAAATAAATCCTGTCCAACCCTTTATTAAAAGAAATTTCTTTCAGGGTTGCAAATGATCAAGTCCAGCCGATACCTCGACCGGTCCATCGCACCTACCCAACCCTTTATTAAAAGGAATTTCTATCAGGGGTGCAAGTGATCAAGTCCAGCCGATACCTCAACCGGTCCGTCACACCTACCCAACCCTTTATTAAAAGAAACCTCTATCAGGGGTGCAAGTGATCAAGTCCAGCCGATACCTCAACCGGTCCATCACACCTACCCAACCCTGAATTAAACGGAATATCTATAAAGGGTGCAAGTGATCAAGTCCAGCCGATACCTCAACCGGTCCGTCACACCTACCCAACCCTTTATTGAAAGGAATTTCTATCAGGGGTGCAAGTGATCAAGTCCAGCCGATACCTCAACCGGTCCGTCACACCTACCCAGCCCTTTATAAAAAAAAACTTCTATCAGGGGTTTAAGTGATCAAGTCCAGCAGATACCTCAACCAGTCCTTCACACCTACCCAACCCTGAATTAAATCTAGCTAAAGGAATCTGTAATAGACACCCAAATATATGTGTTGTGGTGATGGGACAAGCCGGTTTGATTTTAATGCTGAAGTAATGTAAGGAATAAGGATCACTAAAAAAGTTTTCATATCAAACCCTAATGGATGTGATATCAAAAACAGAATACTGTAACTTATGTCTTTTAGACTGCAATGCACCAACTTACACAGTCATTGAAGGATTGTCTTGCTTCCCCTGATGTCTGCAAGTAACATACAGAATTTTGAGTTAATATTAAAGCGAAAGGTTAACAAACCTGCGATGTTCAAAGAAATTTAACCTGTGGCTAGGCTGTAACCTAGGGTAAATTTAACCCTACTTTTCATAACAGGCCCAGACCATTACCTTTAACTGGTAGTTGATCTAGAGGATACTTGAAAGTGTACCTAAACCTTTTATGAAGAAATCACATGGTGCTATTAAAGATATGTAGTATAAATTTAATAACAATAATTAAAATTTATACAGCACAAATTTCACGAAGATGATCAAATGTGCTTTACAAACGTAGAATGAATTTAAGCAAAAAAATTTCCACACCTAGAAAAAGTACCAGTTAAATTTACAAATAATTATGGAAATAACATAATTAAGATTGCAAAACTAAGTAATAAGATTAAACATTGAAAGTACGTTAAAAAAAGGTATTAAATCTGAAGAGTATGTTTAACTACAGAAGCAAGGCTACTAATTTCACTTGGTAGATAAATCCAAAGATTTGGAGCTTGCTGGCACAGAGCTCACCAGTTCATGTACAAAGACTTTCTCACTCTGCACGACAACTTCTTGATGCTGAATGGCAGCTCCTCCCCCTAATGGACGATGCAGTGAGAAAAACAGTGGCAACTGTTCCCAGCCAATCGTAGACTTCCTTTAATGAAAAACGGAGACACAGATTGTCTGCTTTGACAATACAATAAGTACCAATGTGTGTTTAATAATGAAAGCAACTACATGCATGGGTTTTAAATTGACCATGAGGTGTAGAACATCCATTCCCTTACTTTAGTGTCAAAGGTGTAGGTATAGGGAAAAAAGAATGAAAAGTTAGGCAAAGGTATAAGTCTTGTTTCAATCTGCACTCATTTAGTCGTGTTTTCCAACAACTATCCCAAAAAACTTTCTCAGTATAAAAAAGTGGACTATCCAAATACTTGTTTGTGTTTTCCAAGTTATGGCAGGAATTTCATTACATAACTTCAAAGTGCTGTTGGGAAAAATCATAGGTATGGGATGCTGGGGAGGTCTGACTACTGATATGTCAAATACATTACATATACCAGTAACATTCTTAGAACTTACTTGAAACAAAGCCCCAGGGGCAAACTGGCGTTGGTACGATACTGTTCCCCAAAGAGCTTTAATTAAAATCCCAAATTCACATGGAACAACTCTTTTTCCTCGTGATTCCCTTATCTAAAAAGTGGTACAGAACAGGTGATAATTTCTTCACAGTGATAATTTTTTCAGTACTAAACACAACTGAACCATGGATACTTTGTTCTAAAATTCTGTTTAGGCTAGGAGATTCAAAACCTTTAATACTAGCCATTGAAGGTAGTAAAAAATTTCTGAGCAATGCAGATGACTGGAATAAGAAAAAATGGAACAAGAAGTAATTCTTACAAATTTGAACATTGTAAATTAACGCCTTTCCATCATATATTCATAGCTTCAAAGTGGCAGGGTATTTGGCAGTATAACATTAAATATACAGCCATGTTGTCTCAATATGTCTACATGTTTTATGGTGGTAGCTAGTTCCAATTACTGTGGATTATAATGTCTACAAATATCACATGCCACATTTGTTTTATAATGTGGTTAAATGCAATTTAACCTAGTTAACAACAAAGAGATGCTGGTTTTCCTGTGCATCAGGGTCCATGATGGCGCGGTTGCTTAGCAGTCAGTGGTCTCAGGCATACGTGCACAGGTTCACGTAGGTCACATGGTGTCAGCATAGTGGCTATTTGGATCCACGTGGGAAGAGCATCGTGCAGCCATTGTTTTCTCTAAGCGGTTGTCTTTTCTTCAGCAGTATTGCTTTCTTTGTTTTCTGCCTCCCTTCCACGTCCCCCCACTTTCGTTTTCTTTTGTTTTTCTCTTTACACTGTTATCACAGTGTGATGGTTGCCCAGATGTCCCTGTGTGTGGGGGCTCACGGCTGGGTTGCAGGGATTGCTAGCCATGGGAGCGTTTTTACTCTCTAGGGGCTGGCTGATCACAGTGGAGGCCCCTGAACATCCCGGGCACCCACCTTGCACTCAGCTCGATGCATTTGTTAAACTTTCAAAACATAAAGTTCACATGGAACAACTGTAAAATTTAAGGCTTACACTGTACCTTATTCTCGTTTGATTGACTTATTGATGGTGTTGAGGATAGTACAGTGCTACCCAAACCAAACTTGCCAGTCTCTTGCTGATTACAAGTGGTTGGAGCCATTTGGGAGCGAGAGTCCTATATTGCAAAAAATACACTGCACATCATTTTAACAAAACAATAATAATTACTTGATACAATCATGCTGGTTTGATCGTTGTTTGCAGTACCAGTTACATACTTATATAAAGAAATGTGCACAGACTTCAATATTAGTGCTACCTCCTGATCAGCAATAAGAGACTCCAAAAATTCTTTCTCTTGTTGTTCTTTCAACAATCTGTTGTTTTCTGATATTTTCCTATGATAAAAAGAATGAGCGTCATCTTCATATGAATGTTATTCTTTACCTAATGAATCTAATGTATTTGTGGTTTCATCAATGAGTATGAGTCACATCATTGCATTGATATACATCATTTAGCCTAGTTTTCACTTGCGATGCAAGTATAAGAGGACAAGTCATAATATTTTCACCATGAAAACAGGGTTGAGGCAAGCAGAAGCACAAGGATAAAAATTGTGCTTGCGCTTATGATTGCATTCAAGCACTGTGTGAAAACAAAACACAGCATAATAAGCACAAGGAAACTTGCTGCATCTAGCTCATTAAAGCACTTGTTCCAGATTCCAGGCATATGACAATTTGAACAAAATGGTGGTTGCCATGGTTGATTTTGATGAAATATGTTGACATTCATTTTCAACAGCATAAAGATACTTCTGCTTGCACCGCTAGCTAGAGAAAACCAGGCTTAAAAAATGTTAACACAGGTTAGATTTATTTCTGATATAAACAGAAATTATCTAGTGATGTAACATATATCAGATGCATAATGTATTGAACTTGCCAGTTTGCATGCCTGACGGAAAATTCCTCCAAAGCACTTTTGAACTGACCAACGACAGCCGTATCATTTAAATTATCTGTGAAGGAATATTAAATTAGTCATGAAATAGTCATACTTGTCAAATTCAGGAATTAGAGAAGTGGGCTAGAGCTGCCCATTTTTTCATTTGACAATAGAATATACGAATGACTGGACATAAACAAATGCCTTGCATCACACGATAATTTAATCTTTTAGATTGCAATGTGCATGGGGGTCAGTACATCATATGAAACATTTTGAGGTGGACTCTGCATCCAAAGTTGAAATAGTTTGCAAGAATCTTTTCCACTGCATTCCAATAATTAATGGCCCAAGGCAATACAGTGGTGGAATATCACAACACTGAATGCAAAGAAAAGTAAAACTCAAAAATAAAAAGGGAAATCCAGCAGTACATAGCTTTCTGGTGTTTTGATAAGAAAGTATCAGTCACATTTGAAGGCTTAAAGTTGAATCTTTTAACACATTGACTCCTAGGATTGGGTTATGTTATGTATAAAAAAGCTGTAGCCAATGATTGCTACGAGGAAAAAAAGTGATAGAAATTTTGTTCAGACACTAAAAATTTACACCAGGTATGTGAAAGTTAACACGCAAAATGAAACACATGTTCAGATCTTCACAGAGTGCAATATTTTCATTACATGCCACACATGTCACATTGTGTGGGCTCATTGCTCTCACATGAATTTAAAGTGAGTAGTCATGCCAAAAATTTGAAAGAGCTACACCACTATAAATGCACTCAAATGTAAGCAACAATTAGTATGGAACAATAAACTCTTGTTACAGAAATCCTCTGTTGTTACCTAAAGTTGTTACAAAGTACTTATCAAACCTCATGTAGTTACATTAGTGTTACTGAACCCTACCGACATCACTAGTTTTATTGAGCTTACCTTGTGTTGTCAGATTGAATAGCACTTTAAACATGCTGCCCACTTTGGTCAGTGATAGAGCAAGAGAAGATTCAGTGCTCTGCCTCAACACAAGTGCATTTTCCACTACAAGTAAGAACCACATGAACACATGAATACTTTATTTCTAAGTACATGAAAATACTTTAGTAGTACATGAATACTTTACAATGTACAAGTACAACACATTTCAGTGGAATAAACAAGCCTAAGCAGGTGTAACACTCAAAAGATGATGGCTTACAAAGTTCATTGTCTTTGCTCTTTCTCCTTACAGGCCAGATAGCAGTCTTGCCATTAGCTAACTTACAGAGTTCTAGGATACCATCAAACATCCTAAATACAGAAAAAGAAGTACAATCACACCAATTTACAATGTTGTATG
>BLFN01000126.1:601029-606029 GCA_014634225.1 Acropora yongei | reverse complement strand
AGTCCTATCCGTTTGGTTACCAAGCGACCCATCCCGACACGTCGACCCGGTATTTGCATCTTCAGCAAGGGCTACGAGCTACCCAGCAAAGCAATGAGCAACAGCGTCTCGTTGATGAATGTACTCAATTACAGCAGGAAGAGCAGACCAGGAAACGTCGCCATGCTGCCGAGCGGGCAAAATGGCGTTGTCGAATCGCCCGATCTAAGAAGGAGGTCGCTGCCAAGTGTCGAAAAGAATCCTGATCTCTTATGGAGATCTTTTGCTGGATTTTTCTGGCAAGTTATTTTTAGAATTATTTTCATGATGTATTTTTTCCTGTGGGATTCTTTTTTCAAGCTAGCTTTTGATGTTAGGTAGGTAGGTAGGTAATACTTTATTTAAATTTAAATAAACACGCAAGGCTGAACAACATGGTTTTCATGCAGGGAAATGTTTGTACATTCTAAAAATTGAAATTAAGATTAATAACATAAACAATGCATGATCAGTCCAAAACAGCGGAGGACTATAATAATAATTAATACTTTTTATTGCGCAGTTTTCATGACGGGATGATCAACTGCGCATTGCAACAATGCATAGAATGAAATAACTAACTACATCCATCTTTAAAACTCTTATTAAAAGTCATGTAAGTAAACCTAACTAAGAATGAAAAGCCTTTGCTTAAAAGGTGCGTATTAAAACAGCTTAGAAAATAAGTTACGCGCACGTTTATTGCGCATACGAATTTAGTTGCGAAGTTACGCGTACGATTATTGCGCGTATGAATTTAGTTGTAAGAAGTGTTTTTATCGGCGGAGCTTTTGAAACAGTTCCCTTTGGGCAGTTGGTGTGCTTTTTGAAAAAGCACACCAACTGCTCAAAGTTTGGTGCCGTTTAGAGTTTACCGTTTTACCGAGTTTGAAGTGTTGAGGTCGAGTACCGTTCCGTTTACCACTCAGGAACAGTGCGTCTTTAAAATTGTCAACGGATTTGGCCATTCTAATTTCAAGAGGTAAATCACTCGAGACTATAGGCGCTGAAGTTGTTAAAGTTTTAAAATTCGGATGAGACAGCAGTATTCCATCGTTAGATCGCAATCTATATGTTGAGTTTTAAAGGCTTAATTTTAACCAGATCATTGATATAGGACGGTACTAATTCGTGATTGGCTTTGAAAATTAAAAGTAGAATCTTAAAATTAATTCCAAATGAGACAGGAAGCTAACGCAGCTGATTATAATAAGCACTGGGTTAATATGGCAAAATGTGCCCTGCATTACGACAATTCTGGCGGTTGAGCGCATTTTGAACTCTCTGCAACATATCGATATGGCACTTAGGCACACGATGTAGTAGACTATTACAGTAGTCAATTCGGCTACTGACAAAAAAGGGTGGATAACAGGTCGCAGATGAGTTACTTGAAAGGTATTTCGTTATGCGTCTAATGTTGTGTAAGTGATAGAAAGCGGCACTGCATATTTTGGTGATGTGTACAGCCATAGTAAGTTGATCATCGAACCACGTACACAAATTCCGCACTGAAGCACTTTATTCACATCGCAATCGCCGACCCGCATTGTGTTAGCAGCAGTCTGTAGATTGTCGTGACGCTATTACCATAAATTCAGATTTGTCGTCAGTAGGCACACGGATTATCGAGGTAATCCACTACTTAACATCAGAGATGTAGGTTTGCATTGATCTAATAGCCTCATATTGACTAAAAGCACAGTTTGGGTTGAATGATAAATAAAGCTGGGGAGTTATTTGGGTAACATTGATTTTTTAGAAGATGTATCGACTCTTCTAATCTTGCTTCGTTTGGTTGTTGGTTCCATAGCATATGTAAAGGTTCCTTTTAGAAACTCTCTCCGGTTTTTAAGGAATCTCAGATCTGTTGCACTGTTATGAAGGTGGTAAGTATTCTGACCACTATTCGTACATATTAATAGACTCACCCTCACCTCATAACCAACATGGAGGATGTCTAACGTGATGCATGGCAGCTCGATTGATGTATTTCAGTCACGTGATACTTAACTTAGCATTCGGAGTCACCTGATACTTAACTTAGCATTCTGATTGGCCCCTTGCTAGTAGTATACCTGGCCCTTCCGCCGACGAACCAATCAGAATGCTTAGTTTTGTACCACGTGACCGAATTGGACCAATCGCGCTGCCGTGCATCTCGTTAGACATCGGCCATGTTGGTAATGAGGTGGGGGTGAGTCCATAAATAGGCATACAAGAATTATGTGAAAAAATGATTACCGACCATAAAGTTGGCGCCGAAACATCCCGCCAGAAAAAGGCCGTTTATAAGATACCAAAAATAACGAGGGTGGTCGACACGTGAGCGCTTGCTTGCGATTGGCTACAGTAGTCTTACCCATCCTTCCAATGATGCTATTGGTCTGTCAAGGTGGAACCACTTTCTGACGTGGAGAACTATCATTGGTGAACGGTAGTATTGCGTCAGCGGCTTGAATCACTATAAAGCTTAATGTTGGTTTGCATTGACATCATTTGGAAGTTGTGTACCAAGATGAGCGGTCATAAGGAAGCGCGAGCAAAATCTACCCAGAGACAAAAAGAGTTATTTTCAACAAAAACGAGACCAGATAACCTTGCGGAACAGCCCAAATCCAAGGTTTCAAGGATGGAGGGGACAGCCCCAGACAATAAACAAAGCGACACCTTGGAGGAAATGACACCTAGAATGCATCCTGTATTCAAACAAAGCTACCATCGCTGTTTTTGCGGTGTACCAGGCGCGCAAGATGCTATCAAAGAGGCTCACTCAAGGAACTTTAATCGGTGTTTCCTAAAATGTGCCAAGAAAGGGAGTGGATGCCGATTCTTTCAGTGGATCAACTAAAACAGTCTTCACCAAGTTTAATGGTTGATGGAACAGTTAATTATAATAGCGCAGATTATAATTTGTTATTTTTAACGACCCTTTAATGAGTTTTCAGAATCCGAAGTCTGAGTTATTCGCTATATGTGTACTAGATAAAAAGAGTAAAACATGTATTTTGTGTTGAACGTATTCTCTTGTATTGCATATTTAAAATTTTGGTTAATGGTAATGGTCTATTTTTGCATCAGAATTCTTGTATTGTAATTCTTGTATGCCCATTTATGGACTCACCTGCACCTCATTACCAACATGGCAGATGTCTAGCCAATCGCAAGCAAGCGCTCACGTGTCTACCACCCTCGTTTTTAGTATCTTATTAATGTTTTTTTTCTGGCGAGATGTTTTGGCGCCAACTTTATGGTCAGTAATCATTTTTGCATCATAATTCTTGTATGCCCATTTATGGACTCACCCCCACCTCATTACCAACATGGCCGATGTCTAACGAGATGCACGGCAGCGCGATTGGTCTAATTCGGTCACGTGGTACAAAACGTAGCATTCTGATTGGTTCGTTGGCGGAAGGGCCAGGTATACTACTACTATTACTACTACTACAGGAACAACAATCTTTCTTCTCCTTGGACTTTGACAACTGGCAGTTGACAGATATCATCCTGTCGACAAGGGGGTGGATATTTCTGGGTTAGGGCCCGTCCACTCTCCTCCCTCACTGCCTTTGAGAGTCCCGTATACTATACTACATTATTCATAAACCGCCGCGAAAATTGTCGTATACAGTAGCTGGCTCCATTTATACTAGCTAACCAGAGAGAAATTCTTCAAGCAAATCTTAACTTTCTCTTCGCGAAAAAACGAGATCCTGTTTGTAAACTCAATTTGATGTGCAATCCCATGTAAAAGGTACGCAATAATTGCCGTAACAACAAACCAAAGGGTCATATGCGATAGCTGGCTACAATGATATTGGCTAGCTTCGATTGAAAACCCGATCTGTTTTCCGCTACAGTGAGTTCAACAAATTTTTAAAGCTTATATCTCTACGTATAAAACCATAGCATTTGCCATAGTTTGTTGATACATCAGTTGACCTTGTAGGGCTTGAAAGGTTTTTCTCTTGAACTTTGTCTTTATTGCATTTGAAATGCGGTCAAATTGTTTGGCTATGTTTCCGGTGAGTGACCACTCGCTAGACTCTTACATCGGATGTCCCAAACCCTGCCTTTCCTCCACGAAGGTTATTATTTAGGCACAAGACAGAAATGTACAGTGTCAACTAATGTTTCCAGAGCAACCTGACTCTCACTTGTGAAGTGCTGGACCCTTATAACGTCTGGGCTTATAAAATAACCTTTGCACCGTGTAATTTTTATTCCGTTAACCTGAATTTCAGTAATTATTTCTCGAAAATTGAACAGTTATTTCACTTAGCGGCGTTGGATTTTGTATATTTTGCCTGTAGTTAGGAATTGAATGGTATCTATCATGTCCCATATGGGTGGGTGCAATATCACACAACCCATTATACGGAAAAATCTGGCAAAAGCTAACGAGCATAAGGCAGCTATCCTAACATCTTTCAAATAAGCATCCTCCGTATTATGAGCGTCTAGAATATCCTTAGTAATCTGGGAGGAGAAAGGTTTCTTCTTTGCAATTGGTTTAGACTTGATGCGTTTTGCCGACTCAATTAAATTCTTACAAAATTCACTACCCAGAGGATTACGGTCGAGGCTAGGCACAAACGAGTGAAACTATTTAAGCGCAGCATGAGCTTGGATTAAAGACGCGCTTGACGCACAAGACTGGTGATTTTCAACTGAATAAATAAGGCGATACTGTGCTTACGGGAAAAGGCAATTGAACACTTAATTTCGTACACTTATACCACTCTAAAAACCTTTTGAGGACCCGAAAGTAGGCTTTAAATGTAGAGTTCGCCCCGGACTGTAGCATCACGCTCACGATTTGGCGAAAATTTGGTGAAGACGGAAACGGGAACGGTTCCCAAGCTCCGCTTGAACTAAGTATTAAGAACACCCCAAAGTAAAGCTGGGTAAAACCCCATACAATTCATGATTCTAGAAAAACTAATTATACCGGGCGTGTGCCAGGTCACCCGTACGAG
>BLFN01000126.1:559307-561883 GCA_014634225.1 Acropora yongei | reverse complement strand
TCTTAAGATGGTCCTTAAGGAAGACCTGCCGTACTTCACCTCTGTATGTGGATACCAATGTCGGGTATGGTATCGAGGCCAACCCATCCAGTGTTTCGTATGTCGTCAGCCTGGCCATCGGGCCCAGTCCTGCCCACTGTCTGGTCGGTGCCGCTATTGCCACCAAGGCGGCCATATGGCCAGAGACTGTGCGCAGGCCTGGGACCCTCCTGCAGTTTCCGCTGATATCCGGACCGATGATGAGTCGAGTGTGTCTGACTCTGGTAAAATCACCGCTGATGAGCCATCTGTTCCTGATCCGATTCCTATGACTGGTTCCGTTGAACCTTCTTAAGATCCTGTTGTTAAAGTTTCGGGTAAATCATCGACAACGCTGTTTCGTGAGTTGCCTCACTCATCAGGAGTTTAATACTATTATTAAACTCCTGATGAGTGAGGCAACTCACGAAACAGCGTTGTCGAGATGCAACATCTAGTCCTGTTTTAACTTCCCAACCAAATCATTCATTTATATATATATATATATAAATATATATATATATATATATATATATATATATATATATATATATATATATCCGTCTTACTTCGAGGCAAAAAGATTTTCATGTAATCGTTCTAAAACACGATATATGTAGGGATGATGTTAAGGCGGCAGAAATACGAAGATCTATCCTTTAACGCGTCTTCTACGTCATGAACTTCCAAGATATTTCTAATGATGTCTGTGCCAATAGGTCTCTCTTTCGTAACTAGATGCAAAGTATGTCGCTTGTCAAAGTCAATAATATTTCTAAAAATTCACTATCCAGAGCCGGGGTTAGGGTCGAGACTGGAAGCAAATGAGTGATTGAAATCATTTAGGCCGGCATGAGCTAAGATAACTGACGAAAAAGAGCAACGAGACTGACTCCATATCATTAAAGGGATACAACTCCTAAAGGAAATGGTAGCTGAAGGCTTATCCCAAACCTTTGCACCAGTCCAGAACCTTTTAATAAGTCGAACATAGGATTCTACTATAGAATCTGCTCTGAACTTCAATTCCACGTCTAAAACGTGATTAACATTAACCGAGAATAAATTTGGGAACCTTTTTCATGATATGCTTGACAAATTGAATGTGAAACCACAAGCATAATATGTAAAATTAAAGGAGTCATACAAGGCCTAGCTTGTCGACAGGGCAGGTTGCAGCTACTCCAAGACAGGTCATGTTAACGCAAGACAATAAATCCTGGATTGGGCAATTGCCATATAAATCAATAAAGCATTCCTTCCATGAGTTAGAACCTCCTTACCTAAATGCATGTTGTGGGCGACAAGATATTGCTTTTTTTGTGCATTACCACTGGGCAGTAAAGAGCGGAGGGCCAAAAGGGCACAGCAAGTGTACAACCGGAGAACTGGGATTTCCTGTAATGTAACACACACGGAATAATATTAATAGAAACGGGTGGAACAAGTAGGCAATTTATCCACGAAGAGGTTGAAATAAGAAATCGACGTCTGCAGAATTAGGGTCCCAGAACCTCGAAAAGAATTTGGGGAGTTTGTGCTTGTGGCAGGTTAAAAAGCAATCTACGCTATGGGGCCTCCAAGAGGCCTACTCTGGCACCTAAAGTCGCCGTATTTTTGGGCGACTTAAGGCGATTTAAGGCGACTTAAGGCAATTTTAGGAAAATTTCCTCAAAATGTTATGCGATTTAGGGCGACTTTAGGCGATTTAAGGCGACTTTAGGCGACTTAAGGCGATTTTAGGCGACTTTAGGTGACTTAAACCGACATAAGGCACCTTCAGGTAGCATTTAAAGCGACTTAAGGCGACTTAAGGCGACTTAAGGCGACTTTAGGCGACTTTAGGCGACTTTAAGCGACTTAAGGCGACTTTAGGTGCCAGAGTAGGCCTTCCAAGGATCCTCTAGAAATAGAAAAACTGCATTGGTAATTTACCAGTCATCAGTATCAATGAACCGACTTATAAAATTAGCTTGCTGCTTCACCTAACGAGGTATCCATCCTTCTTCCGAGTGAATTGCAGACTGCATACATGTGTTATCCTGAGAATGTTCCCAGTCATCATATGTAGATCTAATTTCATGCTGCCGACTTCAACGATTTTAGCCGCAGGCTGGTTATAGGAAAACCATTTAAAATGCGAACCTTCGAGCACCGAGGCAAAAGATTGTAATGCAAACTCAATAGACGGACAACTCTCTTTAAGTTGAACTTGTAAACACTCGCTCTCCGACCACATTTTGTGACACAATCGCTGTTGCAGGATATACGTACCACCTTCAAAGGCACTGGCATCCGAATACACGAAGTAAGTAGGATCTTTACTTAGCAAACAATATCTACCGTTGATGTTAATCAGATTATCCCTCAAGGGTCCAGTTGTTCAAAGCCCGATTTAGCTAATATTAGGCTAGCGTAAATTTTCATTGCTATTTATTTACCGCACCAGTGGCTCAGTTGGTTGAGCATTGGTCCGGCCAGACCATCACTCAGGGTCTTAAAATAACTGAGGACAAAGTGCTACCTTTGCAATTACATCCGCATGTGGTTGGACTTTC
>BLFN01000126.1:534307-541807 GCA_014634225.1 Acropora yongei | reverse complement strand
GCGTCGGACTTCGGTCTGTCGTGCTAAATTCGGTTTGGTATGCAATTGGATGACCAAATTCCGAGCGAAGGAGAATCCGTCCTTGACGGGGACGACCCCATTCAAGACATTCGCCATGGTGACGACCCCGTACACTACGGCTACTTTGGTGGGATTGCTGCTCGTATCGGCCGGTTGGTTTTTCTCTTCGTACGCCAACAGACCACTTTTGAACCCGACTTTGGTCGTGCCGGGGAACTTGTGCAGAATGCTTCGCTTGACGGCATCGAAGGTGGGTAGCGAGATGCTGGCCAACGCCACTTCCCATTATTCATCTTTCAGTTTCAATCGTTCGGGTAAGCGGACTTTGTACTCCGAATTGTGATTGGTAGGTCCGAATTCTTTCCCACCCCCATTACTAGGTACGGTCACGTAGATACTCATGCTGCTTTGATCCAACTGTTGTATTTGGACGGCCAACCTTTCTAACGCACCAACATTTGTCCGCGTCGTCGTTTAAGTACTTTTTCGACACGCCATAACATGTCGTC
The DNA here is from genome assembly GCA_014634225.1 of Acropora yongei. NCBI lineage: Eukaryota > Metazoa > Cnidaria > Anthozoa > Scleractinia > Acroporidae > Acropora > Acropora yongei. The sequence goes on along the minus strand of BLFN01000126.1, from coordinate 541,277 downwards.
GTCTACCGTGACTTTCTGTAAATCTTCCGAGTAAAACGTGCCCTTGACGGGCGTCCCGTCAAATTCTTCGACTTTGTACATCAACACGGGTCCCTGGATCACGCGTTGGATCCGAAACACTTCTTCTGTCCACTGCGGTAAGTAGCCTCTCTTGAACGTCTTGACCCGTTCGCTCAGTCGCACCTTGCCGCCCACTTTCAATCGCCTCCGTCGTCGGGTCTTGGTGACTTGACCGTACAACCGTTGCCATAACTCCGCCTCGTTCTTGACATTCACGTCCTTGGGTGGCATCCCGATACTAGGACGGACGTCTTCGTTGTATCGTTGGACCAAAGACGGTAAGATGTCCACGTACTGGGTGGTGTTGGCCGCCGTGAAGTACCGGTACAAGCGCGATTTTAACGTACGATTAAACCGTTCCACGATCGATGCCTTGGCCTCTCCCAACGTGGAAAAATGATGGATGCCTTCTTTCTTCAACCATTGTTGCATTGTCGCATTGTAAAATTCCTTGCCTTTGTCCGCTTGCAACGATTGCGGACGACGTCCTTCGGCCACGATACTCTCGAAGGCTTTCAATAGTTCGGCACCCGTCTTGCGTTTGATGGGGCGGACCCAGGCGTATGTCGACAACACGTCTATCACCGTAAACAGGTACCGCACGCCACGGTTTTGGCGCCAGTATCGTTGCATTTCCACCAGATCGGCGAACCATTGCTGGTCGATGTTCAAGACCATCACAAGCGCCATCTTGAACCGCCGACGGGGTGGGCGGTGTAACGTGAAAGCCAGACTTTTCCGTAACGCATCTCGTGCTTGGGCTTGACTCAGCCTTTGCGCTCGTGCAAATCGACGCAACCCTCCTAAGGCCCCTGGTGCACGTGGGTAGGTATAGGTGGAGAGAAGATCCTGTTTCGTCTTCTCCTTCTTGGGGCGTTTGCGTCGTTTGACCATAGTCTCGCCCAAAGTCAACGTCCGTACAGAGCGTAAATACACGGAATGAATCTGGGTTGACGATGAAGGACTGTATTATAAACCCTGACGCGGCTGACCAGACGAGGAACGTACCCTTGTAACCAGATGCTGTAGGTCACGAAACGACCCCAATGGGGCATGCGACTAGGATTCAAGGCCATGGCTACTTCGACGGGGTCGATGTGTGGGTACTTTAAAAAATCCATGGTGGATGGGTACAACGCCCATAATCGGCGACACACCCATTCCATCAACCACCACACCAGTTTGGGCACCAACATGATGACACTGTTTCATGTTTGAAATCAAACACAATTTTTATACCCCAACTGACACACAAAAAAGGCACACGTGGCGTTTTTTAATACACTTTATTGACCTTTGGACAAACACAGCTGTATTTTGGGACCCCACACCTCGTCGATTTACTGAAAAAAATTACACCCTGGACGTTGGGCATTTTTTTGAGTACACGTTAAAAAGCAACATCCACAGTTCGGGGACTTGACGCGTTTTGCGAGTCCTACTTTACAGGGTTCTCGCCAGAAATAATAGAAAAACCCTTGACACAGCACGGGGTGCATCTTGTTGTGGACTTCCGATAACACGTAGCTCAAATGACGATCCCACGGTAACCAGATCGGACAATTCTTCTCGCTGCAACAGACGTACTCCCATTCTCGTTTAGATACCTTTTTCTTCAACGACACGTGCGTGTGTAAAGGGCAGGACGGGTCCGTGTCTTGGATCTTGGCGCCCTAGTCTTGGGGCTCTCGTAACGTGCGAAAAAGATCATCTAGTTCTTTTTCCCACACAACCGTGTCTTCGTTAATGATGGGTGGGGCTTGTTCGACTTTGGGTTGGGAAATTACTTTCTTTTTGGACGGGGCGAGGGGTTTTGTCGGTTGTGTCCGTTTGCGTGGAGCTGGCACACCTTCCGACATGTTGAGACGACTGAATGCCGCGATGCGCGCTCCCTGCGTTTATATGACACCCAACAACCAATCAGATCAAACATCACTTTATTTAACGATCTAACAAAACGTCCTCGTCCCAGGTCTGCATCAGATGGAACAACTCGTGATCCGTCAACGTCAGTCTACTTTGAACAAACGCGTCCATGTCTTGAAACGAACCGGGCGGCCATAGACTGGGATCGATCTTCACCTTCTCGATGGGACCCCACAACCCGCTCGCCAACGTACGACGACAATGAGGAAACTTCCATTCCTCCATCCGGTAAAACGATCGTATCAGACAGGTCACGTGGATGGGTTGATGGCAACAATCCAACCAATGCATCCCGTTCGGATACTTGACGTATTCGCCCATCTCTTGATGAGACGGGTCGTCGTCTCCAAGATCCAACGAACTGCACTGGGCATGACCTCGTTCACGGACGCTTCGTCCTGGGCTCGATGGAGACAAACGATACACTCCGCTTCGTCATCAACCAGGTCGGTAAGATCTGACGTCGCACCCTGCCACATAACCATTTCAGGACGCCCTTGCGATCCCACGATTGATCCATGAACAACGTCCCGAGTGTCACCAGTTCCCGATGCACTCGCCCCTGCTCCAGCAAACGTGACGTCATCAGAGGATCCCAACTGCCGCGGTGCACTTCCCATGCCTTGTATCGTTGGATCCGCCGTAACACGGCCAGGGCCGTGTGAGGTGGTGTCCGACAGAACAGTTGTCTCAGTTCCTGGTGCACGCGACCCCATCGATTCTCTTTCCTCTTCATCCTCTGACGCGCTTTCTTCGCGGCTAGTGAGAAGGGGGCGGAGACCCGAGCACGGACGAGGGTTCGACCGTGACGGAAAAAGAACAGCGACTCCACGTGCAACGTCACCCACGTCTCCATCTTCCGTAGGGCGCGTCGACGACTGTTGAGACGCCTCAACACGTCCTGAGGTGTGATCGATTCTCCCGCCGGGAACACGCGTGCCAGGTCGCAGTGCACGTCCGCCCATCGTTGTCTCTTGATCATGAAGGTCGCACATATGCGATAGTACTGGTAACTAGCCACCAACAAGTAACCCCAAAAACGCCAACAATCGAATTTCTTGATCAGGTCTTCGATCTTTTCCATCCTGGTCCGCTCCTTCCCAGTGGGTGGCCTTTTTATAATGGTGTGGTTACCCAGAACCCTCTTCGATCGCCTTCTCAGAGAGGGGGGTACCCCCATCCCCCCTATCACTTGTGGGGGGTCTGACGTCATTTCCCGATCGTATATAGGACCGGTCGCCGCATTCGGGTTCTCAACCCACACAACCACCATGAGTCAACCGGAACGAAGAAGGCGATCGTTGCGCATCATTGAATCCCGCAGGAAGATGCTACGTGACGCCATCCGCGACATCGTGGCCGAATACAAGCGAGCTCAACGTCGTCAACGCTGGCGCGATGCCATCTGGGACATTATTCAACAGACGCGGGCCAAGCAAGACCGTCTCAAGCGCATGGTACGAAAGATGGCGGAGCAACGACGTGCCCATAAAGCCGCTTAACTCCGTGCCCGGATCAGGGAACGCCAAGAAGACCGAAGGTGTGTGGTGTGTCTATGTTACTATTGCCCCAGTGAAATGCACCTCCAACGATTGTTTCACATTCGTGGCGTCCCTGAAAAACTCAAGTTCCCCAGGAAGGTGCTCAATACCACAATCCGTATGTGGTGCTGTAAGGCGCGCGTTCATATGGTCTGTGTCTTGCAAAGCACGTACTCGCTATATGGCCACGCCAACAAACATCATTAGCGGTGCGTCCATTGTCGACGCCATCTCATGGACAGTCGAGACGAGGACGTCTTCCACATTGGTCTCAACGAAGTAGACTCGTTCGATTCAGACGACAACGAGGAGATCGAGCACGTGCACCGGATCGACGAACCCACTCCAGAACGATCACATACCAGAACATACCACATAACAGATAGTGATTAGGGACGAGGGTCAATAGGACCCTCACACGTTCCCGTATGTAAACAAAGAAATGACACCAATAAATCTTTGCTTTTTTCCAGATGTTTTATTTGTCTTCAATACGATTTACCGGACGTGCCTAGTCTCGACCTGCTCTGCCGATTCACTTATGCCAATTTACAAGCTCGACATAAAGGTACTCACCCCATACGCCTTTATCAACCCGTCCGCATCTTCTGTTGTAAGCAATGGTTTCATGCCATTTGTTGCATGAACTACATCCGCATCGCCCACGGCGGATACCGTCACCGACGACGATGGACCTGTCCACATTGCCGACACGCTTTACATGGTTTGTAGTGGCTTCTTCTTTCGAAAGTGTAATGTGAGTCTCGTTTTCTCGTTGGGTAATGATGCAACGTCCGCTCCTGTTTTATCGGTGAACCAGATATTGATAGAATCGTATTAAACACTGTGCAGTTTCAAGTAAACCCGCTCGCACGGTACCACCAATCCGCCGTCACCTGAAATCTCTGCATGGTACAGGATGTACTTGTAGTCATTGTTGATTTGTTGTGATACGATCAAATCACAGTTGATGTCGATATGTTTATAGACTTTCTCGGGAATGTGTCGGGTGGACCATGGTGTGTGTAACGTTGTAAACACCCAATCCACATCAGCGTATAAATTAACTTGAGTGCCGCTCCATGTAATCGTGTCCACTCTTTTCATGTTCTCGTTGCCTCTGAACAGGTAACGGACGCCACTGCCCAGACCCGTGCCCCCTGCATTCATGATATCCAACATTTGTGCCAATGTCTTGTCCAGGGTAAAACGACCTCCTGTAACAGCATCCCCTTTCAGTGTCACGCCATACTTCGTTTCCTCGAGGGACTGGTGTAACACATTCCCATTCTTATCGTTAGAGTACGCCGCCGTCACCGACGCGTCGGTCCTGATATCGTACATGATCTTGTTCCAGGCCACCGTATAGATCATTTTTAACACGTCCAACTTCGTCGTTCCCTGACCTATCCCATCGATGATGTCATCGATACGTACACTCGAGTGTTTTCTTACCGACTACGTGGCCGTCGGACTCGTGTTGTAATGCACCGACAGTCCACCTACAAATTTATTGTTGGGAAAATACGCCTTGAAGGCGTCCGCAAAATAAGAGTCTTTATGCGGTATGTACGCTTGCACCAAGGCCACTTCCCAGTCGTCGCCCAACGTTAAATAGTTCACAAAATGAGTGGTAAAATTACTACTATTATTCGTCTCGTTGGTCAGCGTGAGATACTTGCCCGTCTCCATCGTTTATCTCTCTTTTTTAAAAACATTCCCATTATATATACCAGCATCGATGACGTCATTTTTATCGGACCAATCACAGCGCGTCTAACGCTAACGCGTCTAACGTCTAACAAACCCTCTAACGCTTTTTGGGGGGGGTGGTTTTGACCACCTCCCAACTTTTTGATTAGCCAATCAGACCGCTCCATTTGGTCACGTGATAGCTGCTCTCGACTAATCAGAACGCTCCATTTTATAACCGACCAATCAGAGACCGTCCCAAAAGCCGTCTTCAAGGTGCGCATACCACTACTGTCATTAAATATCCTCCTCCGCTGCTTAAGGAGACAAAAAAACGTAGGCTAATCTCAAAAAGGAAACCAAACGTTAAATATATTCTACACTTGGATAGTTAACAAGGACACTTTATTAAAATTAAGCGTGCATTAAATGAGTAAAAAGCACGCGCGCCAAAATTTTGACAATTTTTTTGGCGTTCTCTCCCGGTAAACTTTTTTATCTTCCATCTAAGTTTTCACGCCGGAAAAAAAAATCACACCACTGATAGTTGATTCTTGCCTCAGCGGCTCCCTTTTTCCTGCCTTTCAAGATCAACCAACCATTGTGATAGCTTATGCGTAGGCGAGACGAAAAGAAAACAAAGGATTAAGAAAATTCTTGGAGCAGCTCAGAACTCAGTTTGCAGAAATATTTCAGTACTGGTGAGAGATCCAGGACGAAGAGATACATGTCTTTCAGGTGAATATGCTGAAATATGCGATAGGATTTCAAGTAAATACTGGAGTGACAGTGATGGAACAAAAGAGAACAACCAAGTACTTACCACCACTGTAACTGGCCTGCAAATCAGCTGCAGATTTTGAAAGATAAGAAAGAAGGCAAGATAGAAAACGAAAGAATACAGAGAGAAGTGTTCTCAGTAAGACGGAAGGCTGTCTACAGTACTTGTATAGGAAGTAGTTGTGTGGGTTCGATAAGAGACCCAAGAAAAAGGACAAGGATTTGTCTCCGTACACCATACAGCTCCTGTGCCATCAAATCAGTGGTTAAGACTTTTTGCAATGCGTAGCGTATCAGTTACCAATTTTGGTTTATTAGAAGTCGCATTTTACCACTTCTATTGAAAACATTTTCTTTGCAGTGTAAATTGTATCGCAGACACCATCACTTTCTTGGCGCAAAGGTCGTGTTGAAACTCCTAAAATACGAACTTTCTTTATTTCTCTCTTTTGCGCCAATGTGTTAAAAGATACGATGTGGATCAACAAATAAGGGGCGAGAAGCGGTGTGTTTCATTAAAACAAGAGTAATTAATGGAGCAGAAGAAACGCCCTTTTATCTTGTTTGTGCTGCATGAATCTAAAAAATCTTAAGACCAATCCGTAATATATCCTGAAAAACGGAATTTACTACCTGTGAGAGCAGCTCCCGTGGCGGTTTTAGGCTCAAGTGGTGGAGAGTATTCCCCCTCCATTCTTTCGACAACAAGGTCCGCAATCCTCTTTTGGTCTTCGTCTTTCGTGTCACTGACAAGTCGCATAGCTGTGTCATTCACCTGTTTGATACAAGAAGTCGAGACAAGGAAGTTGAAGCACTGAGTTGTTATACGAAACTCAGGATCCAAGACGTTTCAAGCTTAAAAACGTGATAGAAAATGATGATGTGGCGTTTATTGTGTTTTCAACACTGTCAGCTGGTGGTAACAGACCAAACTGAAACTCTTGGACAGTTCACGCATTATGTTAGACTCA
>BLFN01000126.1:340970-343657 GCA_014634225.1 Acropora yongei | reverse complement strand
GTTATAGATTGAGCAACTTGGATATTGACAGATGCATTTGACACCAAGCATGATCAGCCAAATTCACGGCATTGCGTTTGGCAAAAACCGAGCAAGTTTCAATTCTTTCCTTTCAATAAGTACTATAAAACAGAACTTCCCCTGACAGAACTTACCTCCCCTTTCAATAAAACTGTAAGAAGCATTGAATCCAGTGTATGAGTCAGTTGCGTTTGACACAAATATCACCAGCATATGATTTGAAGACGAGTACAGTTCTTTCCAAGCGGGTGGGAGATTTCCGTAGAACACTCCTAACACCTCTCCACTGACATTCTTTCCATCATACACGATTAATTTGCTCGCGTTATTCTGGTTATGAAAACTAAGATTTGAAAACGTTAAGTAAATTCGCTTTCCTGGACTGACAGAGATCTTCCAAGAGCAATACTCTCCATCGGAATGCTTGTTTGGATAGTTTGGCGAGTGAAAAGTTCCCTTCTTCGTAGTTAACGTTTTGTTGCAACCTAAATAAAGACAATGAACCCTAAATTCACAGTACTCATTGACGGAATAATAAAACCATTTTAATAAGCAAGAGAAATAAAAAGTTTTGGCTATCACGTGTTAAATCGGACCGAAATACAGATGGCTTCTAACAAAAGAAGCAAAAAAGAAAAACAAGGCCATAATGAAGTCACTTACAAGAATGCGGAAGAAGCGACTTAGATGTACATTTTAGTGCAAAAAATGGAGAGAGATGTGTCCAGAAAACTAAGTAATATGGCCCAACAATTCAAGTATTGACATGACAAAAATAACATCTAGCGAAAATAACAAATGAAGCAAGCGACAGCAGCAAGAAAAGGGAGCTTACGAATCGATGACTTTTGCACCACGACACCATTTGGGTAGCACACAGCTCTTGAAGAGGGCTGTGCAGGGCCAGTCCACCCCTGCCCATGACAGGACCGGGTGGCTGCCTGCCCAGCAGCCTAGTACCTGTTTAGGGCCCCATGCTGAGGGTAACGAGCTCCTGTGCCCACGGCGAAGGGTCTTAAGAGCTAAGGTTGGGTCCCCTACAGAAAACCCCTGGGGTAAGTGGGCCTCCTAAGCCATGGTAGGCAACTCAATTATTGGTGGTACCAAGAAATAAAACACCCCCAGCTATGGGTAAATAGTATTCTATTATTAACGACAAGTTCCACCACAAGATTTTCATGCCGCATCGGCCGTTGTGCGGATAAACAAGGACCGCAACCTTCAGTAGGAGACCAGGCTAGATCGAAAAGTATGCTACTGGAACAAACTCTACCCAAAACGAGGTACCAGAGGATAACCACGCCGAGGATGCTCCTCATAGAGGCCTTCTGAGTATCAACACCACAAATCCCTCAAAACTGATACGATAGAATGAACTTGGGATGAGTATTTAGAAGTTATGGAGGTATACTATGATGCCATCTTTGATCCATCAGAAACTTCTGCTACGGATGAGACTTGAAGACGCAAGAACCCGACCAAACGACCATACCTCGATGCAAACAAGCTAGCTAATAAAAGAAGAGATGTCATCAAAAATAAACGCCGATGCCGAGCTCAATGATATCAGGACAAATGCGCATGCCATTCAGAGCAACACATCACCCACCTCTAGAGAAGAAAAAACTCAAAGCACTGGTACCAACGAACCTGAGATCCCCTATGAAAGGTCTGAAGTAGCAGTCGACCCATAAAATACTGAAACAATGAATCTAGAGCAGAAGGGTCTAAAAATTAAAGTTGACATACTAAGAAAATGGAAAGTACAGGAGGAACAAGCAATGGCTGAAAGGCATAGCCTGAAAAAGATAAATAAGGATCGCCCTGGTCGTGAAGTAATTACTACTGCCATTTCATTTATTATTGAAATGAGAAAGGCCATCAATGCAAATACACACAGATAGAGAAATATCTGCTAAAAAGCAGACAGAAACATCTCATTAAAGACCACTGAAAAACTCTAAAGACCTACAGATTGAAACAACCAGAATGTGGGAAATGTAAACACAGACAATACCAGTTGTTATAGGTGTTTTAGGGCTCATAAAGAAGGGATTTCAGGAACACACAGAAGAAATCCCTGGGGCAAACAACATCAGTGAGCTACAAAAAAGAACTTTATTAGGAAAAGACCACATACTAAGGAAGGTTTAATTTATTAGCCCTGTTGTGCCCTCGGTCTGGACCCGGGCCTTAAGGAGTATACTGCAGACTGAACAGCAATAATTTAAATAATAGTGATAATATTAATAATAATAATAATAATAATATTAATAATAATAATTATTATTATTATAATGATAACTAATTTGCTACTTTTTCCATAAATTGCTTTGTAAAAACCAATTACAATGACATAATTTGATAAAATATTGAAATGAAAGAATATATTAAAATCGATATCTATTAATGTTGATGTATGATAGCACTAAAATAAAAATACTCGTAGAACTATTCTGGCATATTCTTATAAGAAAGAGGAATGCCTTTAAATCCCCCTGAGAAACTTGCAAGCTAGCATTATTGGTAAGAGCGCGTGGAAGAGTTCGTGACAAATTTGTTGCGCATAAAATATGACTTGCTAAACACTAGAGAATTTATAACTCTTTCTAGTGTTCTGGCATCAAACAGATGCCTTAACCAATTAATCTTATAGTACAATGATA
>BLFN01000126.1:288058-290698 GCA_014634225.1 Acropora yongei | reverse complement strand
CATACCCCAAGCTCACTCACAGCTATCTATTTGTAATATTATGCAACAGTGAAAAAGTTTTATTTACTGGCACGTAAAATTAATTTGAGAGTTGGCATGGGAATACATGCAAATTAACGGCTACAACAGAATTCCAATAAAAAACGACTTATTTACTTGTTTTCTGCTGTTGTTCTTGTTGTTGTTTTTGTTGTTTTTTTGCATTAGACTTGCCTTGGCAACGTGAGTTTAACATGGACAAGAACCGCGCTCCTCATTGTACGGGCCAGGGTGATGAAAAGGGTGGCTAACTCTATCCACTCGAGAAATCACCAACGCCAGTCACCAATAACGGTTTATCAAATTAATAGCGTTATCCCCCTTTTGAAAAACCGTGTCGGATATTTAGCGTAGGAGTTGTTGTTGAAAGCTAGACATTACAGTTTGTAGTTGAAGTTGAACAGGAAACGAAATTTTTCCTTCTATTTATATTTTAGACATTGCTCAAGTGAATTTTCTGTCATTCTGTCATTCTGTCATTCTGTCATTCCGAATTCCGGATTCCGGTTTCTGGTTTCCTGATTGTGATATCCAATCCCGCATCACGCGGCTTATTAGGGTTCCATCACCCTTCACGCTGCAAATAGTGTTTTTGGTCTAGCAAAGAAATGTTTGACACCCTGCACACGACAGCTTATGAGGCGAAAGACAATTTTTTCGGCTGATGGTTGCCCTGACGGGTGTTGTACTCAGTTTATTAACGGCTGCGCTGTATGACGGCGGTTTCGCACAACAAATCATAAAAAATGCGTCTGTATCCGATTGGAACTATAATTTGATATATTTTGAAATATCCAGTTCTTGATATTTTACGAGGGAAGTGGAATTTATCATTATATTCTTAGTAAATCGTTATTTTCAGGTTGTTATGCTAATTACGAAAACGGAGGTTGTTGACAAAAGGACGGTTGAAACTTCTTATATAATTTTGATCTTCTAACTGCCCAAAAACTTTATTGCATTTTCTTGCAGACTAAACATTGCTCTTTGACCGGGATTCTGTTTTAGGATACCAACTAATGTATCTTTAGCGATATTTTCCTTTAAACTGGGCCATTTTTTTTGGCACTTGAATAGTAGTTCACTAGGTAAAAAATTAAAAATTTTGCAAAAAAAATCAGATTTCGATCAAATTCCCAAAAAAGCTTGTTAACTTAACGACAAACATTTGCTTGTCTCGAATAATGCAGTTTTGTTCGAATTGGTAACGTTTTCTTTGTAAGGCAAATTCTAAAAAGTGTAGTCTAAAATGGCCGCTGAAAGCCCTCTCGGAGCGGCAAAACCAAGATGGTCGCACTACAGCTAAAGTGCGAATCGAACTAAGCTGAAAGTTATATTTATGTGAAACACTTATATAGACCATTCTTCTGAGAGAGTTTGAGGGATTTCATTTTTTCTCGTTCAAACGACGATTGTCGATATTTATAGAGGGCGGCTCTTAAGGCGGTTCAAAGTTGTCATGAAATCTTAGCTCAATGGTACACTTGGGCTGCGTCGTTCATGACGTATGAATCGGGAACAATAAAATGGAATAAAGAGAAAGTTCCGGAAATTGATAGGAAGTCTAGAAAAATCATGACAATGAACAAAGAGCTACACCCAAGAAGTGATGTTGCCAGAATATACGTGCCCAGAAACAATGGGGGAAGAGGCCTGATCAGTTGTGACAGCTGCGTGGCGAGAGAAGAGAACAACTGGAGCTCATATGCGAGAAATAGTGAAGGGGCATTACTCGTGAAAGTTGGAGAGAGCAACGTAGTTAACATCTCAGAGGCTGTGAACCCAAAGGAGTACAAAGTGAATGAAGCAAAGCAGACGGAGAATGAATGGAAGCAGAAAAGAATGCATGGGCAGTATGTGAGAGAAAAGGAATGTATTGACTGGGATAGAACCTGGCAGTGGATTGGAATAGGAGATTTGAAATAATGTACTTAAGCCCTGATGTGTAGCGCTCACGAACAAGCTTTGAGAACAAATTATATGATATTTCATAATGACCACACAGCAGAATCCCCTTTGTGTAGAATGTGCGGAAGTAAGGGAGAAACGGTGGCCCATGTGGTGAGTGAGTGAGTGCAGTAAGCTGGCACAGACAGAAGATAAAGGAAGGCACGTTTATATGGCAGAGTATATTTAGTGGCAACTTCGTGGTAAATATGGATTGGAAAGAGCTAGTAGCAGGTATGAACAGGAGCCTGAGGGAGAGCTGGAAGGTGAAAACTTCAAACTATTGTATCAGCGAACTTTAATAAGTACATGAAGCAAATTGGCGTAAAAGTGAGTTTGTAAATCATCCAGAAAACAAAATTGCTAGGGACAGCAAGGATACTGTCCCTGTAAGAAGAGGCAAGAGAGAGACCTGGGACCTATGGTGACTTGTTGTAACCCGTTCCCAAGGCCTATAAAACCTATGAAACAAGCCGAATATCCTGCCTGAGTCTATAAGGAATGGACATAGTAGCAATATTATAGCAATAATATTAGTTCTTTTGTTTTACGATGACAGCGATGATTGTTTAGGTCGCTCATGAGACGGCCACCACAGTAACATAGAATAATATAGTATGCGCTTAATTTTTTTGTGATATGCAATGTTTTAAT
>BLFN01000126.1:247114-252114 GCA_014634225.1 Acropora yongei | reverse complement strand
ATGCAAATTGCAAAGTATATAATTGGAAAGCGCAGCAAAAGAGATTGATGATTTGCGAACCATCCCTTATGGCTACGAACTTAACAATTTTTGCCGGCGGAGCACATAATTTGACACTCTGCGAAGTGATGGTAAATGCAGCAGGTATGTAAACTGCAATGAATAGATGATAGGTGCTTCGCAACGTGTGAAGGCACAAATGACAACATTTTAGAACCGTCTAAGAATCGAACCTGTGAGCACCTTAGAGTTCTAACCACTGGGCTGCCGGCGAGGATTCAGGTTGAATTAGCACCCGACTGGCGTTTCGAGTTCGTACCTCGAGCACTGGAATTGTTCCTTTGTTGCCAAGCAACTACTATCGTATCCAATGACGAGTGCATTCAATGTCATTTCCTCTTTCCTTCATGCGACGAATAGTTTTCCAGGCTTATACCATCTAATGTTTTCTTGTTGCCTACAAAGCTAATTGTTGTTGCCTTTTTTTTGATAAACTATGCTCTTGGACTGCGAAGCAACTTTATTGCGTATTTTTTAATCTTCACACTAGTACTTCACCACTGACTCACTCTAAAACAGTCACCAAAAGCAGAAATAACATATTTATTACCTCAATGAATAGGTTCAAATGCACAAGGGCATTTTATATGGCTAAAATAAGTCAGATATCTTGACTTTCTTCGCATCTGTCTCTCACCAGAAGACAATTTGGTCACCCATGGTGTCCTCCAGGAGTTGTGGTACAACATTCCATCTGTGGAGATAATCAGCTTGAAGGCTGACAAAAGATTTCCGAATGAGCCAGACGTAGTCGCATTTCTTCAGCACTTTGACGCTCCACATAACTTCCACACAAACTATGGGCAACGATTGACAGCGTATCTGTTGGTATGTCTGTATACGTGATTACACACATACCGGAGCAATTAATAATAAGACTTGAACCACCAAAAATCAAGAGGAATAGTTGCCCAAAAATCCCCACCAGCCCATCACTGACTTTCGCCTTGAAAACCAATACACTCCATGTCTAGAAAATGTTAAGGGGCCTTTCGTATGTGAATAACCATTTTACAAATAACTAAAATAAGTGAAATTTGACATTCAAGCACTACCCCTCTTCGATCACTTATTATCAAACTATCTCTGTCACGGTAGTCATTTATAATTAGTTATTTTCATCTATACCCCATTTTTCTTCTGGTGCAATTTAAATTCCATTTGTTCCTTTAGATCTAATAAAATCAAATTTGTTAAAATACCTTTACAATCTTCAAATAATAGGAATGACTCTGTCCGGTGCAATTTTCTGTCTTGTTATTAAGGTTCCAGAGAGCGGAAAGTACACTTTCTATGTTTCTTGTAATACCGCGTGCAAGTTATGGCTGGACATGAACCAAATTGTCAACCAAGACAAAGCAAAAGAGAGAATACTTTTAGCAGAACTGGATGCTCTACATTGGACTTTACATAATCAATGGGAAAGGTAATAAAATAAAACAAAACGGAATCTTACCAAGGTTGACTTCTGCCTTCATTTTCCATGTTGGAGATTTTATTTTGGGATTGTTTTGTTAGGTTTCCACAGCAGAAGTCTAATGAAATTTTTTTGAGCAAATGTCACTTGTATCGTATGGAAATGCTTATGAAGCACGCTGCTGGGAGGGACAGTGCTTCGGTAGGAATAAGATTACCGAATGGCAGCTACGAACGGCCGATTGGAAATAACCGATTATTTTGGGTTCTCCCAGGTAAGTGTACTAGTTGTAAGAGCAAAAAAACCAACAAACAACATCAAAACCAAACAAAGCAGCAGAAACGAAAAGGGGACACAAAACGTAGCCGAGAAAATGCACTGTGGGGTCATGACCATAAGAAATGGCATAAAATCCATTTCTCTTTTCACAATTGCAATTTGACGACTTAATGAATACAACACACATATGGATAACAATAGGTACATATTTCCAGAATTTCATATGAAGATGAATAAGATATATGCACATCTATTTGTACATATATTGTATCGCGTTGCAGACATGCAAAGAAATTCCTTTTAAATAGCATAGTTATTTCAAGTGATCATAACGGAATTTGTTTTAATTTGTCATTCGATTCTTAACATCACCTGAACGTCCGCGAAAAAAAAATTTCCATTTGAACTAAACGTGGATTTTTCATGATTTTTCAAACACTTTCAAATTCCACTTTGTTCAAGCACTTACATTAGTCTCCTCTTGGTTTGGAAGGAGTTTTGACGTAGCTCAGGGACACTTGTTACGACTTGCTCTCATCTTACTTACAAGCATACATACAATGCTGCAGGTGTACAACTTAAGCGCTAGCCCGAGAAAGATGATATTGGGGTCCATGTATTTCCAAAAGAGCACGCCGAGAGGGAAGGCGAACACCATGAGCCACCATCGAGGATAAGCAGGGAACAGCGAATGGCAAGTCATTCCGGGAAGAAATATTTATACTCGCACTTGCGTAGTTTGATCTTTCTTCCATGAAAAAGAAGTTGCTGATGTTATCGAATCTTCTACATTTGCTTGGTTGACTCTAATAGGTCGCGAGATCCATGCATCACAGTAGCCTTCGATTTCATTGCAACAATAGCACTCGCTGATGTTAGCCAGAAGATCGTAACGGCATTTCCCACAAGTACACTTACAATGTGAAATAATATATCAGTTTCGAGAGCAACAGAAGTAAATGAAGCCAGCGAGACCACTGAGACATTTTCATCATTCAAATAAAGGAGCTCAAGACAAGCTGTCGATGAACACCAACACGCACTCCGTTCTCCAAGCGTTTCTTTAATTCCTTCTCCAATCGACGTATTTCTTGTGGTTCATTTATGTAAACTAGAAGCCATTCTTCGTCAGCAAGAGACTCGGTCCGCGTACGGCTCGAGAGAATAGTCTTCAAAAGTACACATATCGTCGCTTGTTTCTCTTTCTGTTGCCTTAACCTATGGCCAAACTCTTCTTGACTGCTCTCTTTGGCGGGTTGTTCGCTTTCTGTGCCAGATAAGTATTCATCCATGGCAAATACTTATAAGCGGTTTATTCTCTGATGGGGTTTTCGAATTCAGCGTACGGAACTGATGGCCGAGAGGAATATCTCTTCGCGTGTTTCTTGTGTTTCTGATCAAACGTCACAGACTCTGTCACGTGGGACTATCATGATAAAAACATAGGATTTTGCAGTTTTAAAAAAAATCATTAAAAATTCGCGTGGAAATCGCACAAGTTCATTGAGTGGTTTTAAAAATCGAATGACAATTTTTTTTTCGTTCTGGGCACTTTAATACTATAACATCTAGTTTTAGCAGTCAACTGTAAATTCACTTTCCGTTGCTAAGCACCTTATCCAATAACAAATCGCTTCCTTTTTATACATTTTTCATACTCCCTGTAATACACCATGTACTTCTCCTTTGGCCGGTGCCTGATGATAAAACAATGTGTGCTTACCTAGTTTGTTTTGTCTCGTTCCTAAAGGAGTTGGTTTTGTAGATTTTAAAATTCCTGAGAGGTTCAGTATCGAAACCGGGAGAAAGTTCACAATCCAAGGTATTCTGACAACTTGTCTGTTAGAATTGTTTCTAGAATAATATAATGTAATAAATTTAATAGAAAAGTGAGTAATTATACCTGGTCATTTGCTATTATTTGCTATTATGTTTTCATTCTTGATGATGTTGTGTTTATCGATAACGTTATTCTTCCTATTTCGCCATACAAGTGACGAGGTTTAACCTTTTAAGTTCCTCTATTCACTTGCATTTTCTCTTTAACACAGGTATCTACAAATATTGTTACCGTGGATCCTACTCTCCCAATTGCCCTATTGATCTGTCTCTGAGATTTGCTGAACAAAGAGTTCTGGTGCACAGAAATTTGCCGAGGGACTGCAAGGAATACAAGTTCAATCGAGTTTTTGAGACCATTCTGAAAAAGGGAAACTACAAAGTAAATGTAAGCTATTACTGTTATTACATTTGGTATTAGAACAAATTATCTTGCCTTCTTATGTTACTCATGTCACGCGATGTTCTGTATGTCCATATTAGTGTTTGCAAACACGAGGCTGCCCGGCGACCTTCAGAAAAGACTCAGCAACTTGATTCCCATTTTCATAGTTAGAAGAAAACAGTTGTCTATTTGCAAAGAGTAGAAAATTTCAATTCGTTTACTAATCCAACTTGAAAGCTACCGGATCAAGCAATTCCGTATACACATCAGCCTTTGTACATTTCAGGTTTATTTCTCATATGTCGACACAGCAAAACACTTATCACCTGTTTCAAAAGAGATTTCTGAAATTTCTGTCACAGGTAAGCCTTGAGATCTAACTCTAAAGTCGTCTACAGATGTTCTCTGGCATGGCAGTTGAGTGATATTGTAATGGGGATACTAATAATAAAAGGCCGCTTGTACGACGACTTCTGTCGGGATTCTCTCACGCAGACATCCCAATCAACCTATGAGAGCTAAATTATAATAGATGTTTATGGTTTCCCTCTCTGTCGACTCAAAAATCAAGTCGTTGCTGTATTACCCGAAGCTAGTTTACTGGGCTCAAGTCTGAAATTTGCGAACACAGCATGGAGTATAGTGGCTAAGAACAAAGTCCATAGCCGAATTAATAGAATAATTGTCTTTTCTTTAAGATCTGATATTTCATAAGGTTTAACGGGCTCAGTAAAGGTGAGGGTAATCACAACGTTAGGTAGGGAGGGAGGGGAGAAAAATCAGTTCTTTCCCCCAGCGAGCAAAGAAGTGAGTGACAATAGACAGCTGACGCTTTAGTTTCCCTCGTGCAGTCTGTTTGCTAAAAAAAAATACTCCATTTCTTAATTTAGCAATAAACGTTGGAGGATGTAACTTCACTTCTGATCTGTGTTCTTGGAGAAGCAACGATGGAGGTTGGAAATTATCCCCATTTGAGAAAGGTGCGATGGTTAACTACCGTAAAGTTCCGATAGTAACGAC
>BLFN01000126.1:214591-219591 GCA_014634225.1 Acropora yongei | reverse complement strand
TGTATTGCCGAGTTGGTTGTTTGTGGCCCCCGAATGAATATGAAGATATCATGACTTTGAGGATGATCTTGAACTTGCTGAAAAATTTAGGCGTGTCGTCTATCATGTAACTCAGTAACTGTGTAACTCAGTAATTTCAGTAAGGTTGTCATTGACAACCACTTTGCACTAAAATAAAAAACAATAATAATAATATTAACCTCGGTGTGAGTGAAGGGAAAAACTGTTTTTTCTTTGTAATATTTGTATTGCTGCTTTTATCTGTCTTTTTAATAGTGACTTTGAAAAACACTCAAGTTTATTATTATTTTCCACGAGCGACAGGACGTTTTATGAAAAATAATAAGGTTCTTAATGGTAAAGAAAAAGTGCGGTTAAACAAGACAAAAGTACAACGCATATGAAGCTGAATGTGCATAGTGGTAAAGCCAGCACAACGATTTGCTGTTGACCACTGAGTCAAAGACAATACTATGGAAGTGCTTCCCAGGTTTGAGTCTTAGTAGGAAGACAGGCATCTTTTCAAGGTTTCCCTGAATACCATCAAGAAAAGTCTTTTCAACGTGGGATGATATGATTAGCATTCACTTCACCTTTGATGTGTACAATTGTGTTGTCGTCGATTCTGCTCCCACTGATATTGTACATCGTCTATACTAACGTTGCTTTATCCAAGTGTATGCCTTCCTTCAACAGGAGGAGGGGAATTTATCGTCGGAATAACAGAGGATCTGGCTAAAGTGGAATCCGCAGCGGGTCAGTTTATTGGAACCATTAGCCACGTGAATATATTTAACAAGGTCTTGGATAGCAGTATGATAAACTGGATGTCGCATGGGTGCAATGTGATTCCCATGGATGTCCTCATATCATGGTCACACTTTAAACAAGGTTTTGTTGCAGATGTCAAAATTACAAAAGAAGCATCATGTGCTGATAACGAAGGTAGGTAGCTGAAGATTCAAATCGTAAAACAAAAAGTTGAGTATCGTTAGATGGGTTTATAATTGCTTAAAATTGTAGGTGACCAGCTGGGAATACTCCGGCCGTATAACACGCCTTAGAAATGAAGCGACTCGGTCAACTTCCTCTTTGCATGTAGGATGACTTTCAGTCGATCTCAATCAGACCCGAGAGTTTTATTCCGAGTAGGATGATTTACTCCACTTTCATACGTTGGCGGATGGCACCTGCCAGCAGCACCCTCTTGGCCGGGCCCAAGCTTTCAAAGCTGAGGTTGGACTGTGATAAGTTCATCGAGGTACCCCTAAGAACTGCAAGTACGGTTTAACGGATGGACAAGTTGTTTGTTTGTGTTTGCTTGCTGGTTTGTTGTAATAGTGGTTGGTACAAGTACTGCAGTTGTGAAATCAACTTAATCGATGCAGTTTGAACTTCTGCAACCAAATTTTTATTACCGTGAAATGTAAAGGTTTGTATCATCATAGCAGCTTGAATGGCGTAAATTCATTTTTAAAGATGGCTTATTCCACCGGGACAGACCCTGAATCCAGGATGGAGGAGCTCAGTGCGAAGTTCTCCCCTCTCTCTGATACTTGATTGTACCTCCTACCAAGTATTTTGCATATCCATTATCATTATTATTTCCAGTAGCTTCCATTATTTTGAAGTAGATCGTAGCGGACTTGGCGGTTGCTCTTGCTTATGTACGTTTCCATTCGAATGTTAAATTCTGATGAAACAAAGTTATGCAAACCTTCTGGTTTGAAAAGTTTTTAACAACAACAAATTTATTCTTATCCAATTGAAAGTAAAGGACCAAGAACGAAACAGCAATACCTTAGAAGAGTGCGTACATATAATGCACTTCAAAATTCAAGTTAACTAATTTTTGCTCGCTTTTTTTTTGCGATTACAAAGGCTATCGATACATGGTGTTCCAAAACAGCACTTCTTACTCATCAAACAAAACATCTTTGTTTGAAAGCCCAATTTACGAGCGATCCCAGGAAGACCGCGATTTGTGTCTACGATTCAGGTATCTCATCTGTGGCGCTGGGAGACAGTTTCTTCGTCTCTACCATCAATTTGACCTGAAAAACCACACAAGAAGGCTCATGTGGGTGGTAAATGAAACAAGTAATGCCAATAAATGGTGGAAATACGGAAGTGTGACATTGCCTGGTGGAGCAAAGTTCAGGGTATTCATGCATTTCTTTTAACATGCCTTTCCGAAATTAGAAGCAGTTGTGAACTTCATTTCTAAGATACGGTGAAGGTCATTTTATATTAGACAAGTGTGCTAGTCAGATATTGGTTTTTCAAGGAAAGTGGAAAATAACAGTTGGTCTCAAAAATCATTTTGAGCTGCGTAGAGTAGATTTTTTAGGGAAGCGTAGATTTTCACAATCTAATGCAACAGTAATTCATCTTTATTTTCGCGAAAAGTTGTTGAAAGTTTAAAAAAAAATTCAAAACTATTTGCAAAAGGTCATATATGAAAATCACAATATCTTCCAAATACATAAATCCGATAATGCTTAAAGAAACCTACAATAATTAAGAATGCGTAGTCAAAAGTTCTAACAAAAAAGAAAAGAAAATGTAAACAGACAAAACAATTTAAAACGTATGAATCCCTGAATGTCCATTTAAAAGCGTCAATAAGTAGCTCCTTCGAGGTTCTCAATTCCTATATGAGTATTGCCAAAGTCCCATTATTTCCTTAGAGTGGTTCTAGTTCCTCTGAGACAGATTAATGCTGATCTCAGAGATAATAAGGAGGTTCTTGCTCGTATCCAAGAGATTGTTTCGGCGTTGTCGTCTCCTTTCTTGATAGCAATTAACTCGTTAGCTAGTCTGCTGTGAGTAATTCAAGCTTTCCTCTAACGCGATGACTCAAGTAATAATAATAATAATAATAATAATAATAGCAACAATAATAATAAACTTTATTTAAGTTTCATAAGAATAGCAATACGACCTTTAAGCTTTAGACTAAAATAAATTCTTAAAATTCAAAAGAAAAAGCTATTCTCACATTAAGTGATAAGTTCCAGCACAGTAAAGACCCCTGGTATTTAAGAGAGCATTTACCACAATTGACTGTAATGAATAAGTAGGTGGCTATATCGACAAGATGTACAAACTACTTCATTTACAGTAATGTGAAAATTTTTGTGATTATTTCTTCTCTTTTTGCCCTCACTGCGAATGGCAAGGAAAGAGGAAGTGGGATGTAACAACATCTATTCGGATCAGGAGCTCATCAGATAGAGCCTCCATCGCCATCAACTTCTGGAGTCAACCCTTTCACGAGTAGATTTATAAATACATACATTTTCTTTTGTTATGCGCTTGAATCGCTGATTGCTGTCATTTCTCTGTTTTAATTCAATCTTTCCTCTATCAGCGCACGAAACCTCCCCTGGGAACCATTCTATTTCTAAATCTACTTGGGAAAGGGTTGACTCCAAGGGCTAGTATGGGAGATGGAGGCTCCATCTGATGGGTTCCTGTTCGTATCTGTAAAAGTTTAGGCTCACAAGAACCCTCCATAAATATAAACTTCAATGGCTCAGTTTTAGAGGTCTTAAACCTTGGATGAGCATCTCACAAGTTTTCGAATTCTTACAAGCAATCAAAAAAAGACACAACAAATTTACTCCACTTATACAAGGTTTCTATATGTTGGCAAGGTGATATATTCTAACAATATGATGGTGCTTGTATTTTCATTTTAAATCAGGTTTTTCTTGAAGCCGACTTGGGAACCAGTGGGCCTGGATTTGTTGGTTTTCGAGGTGTTCACACCGTACCTGGTTTTTGTGACGCGCTTCCCCACAGTGCAGTGCAAGGTATTGCTATATGGTCAAGATTCCGCAATATCGGTTAAGGTTCCTGAAAAAAATAATTCTTAGAGTCGCTGTAGGAACTGGTGGCATCAGATTATTTCTTCATTAGCAGCAACAAAGCAATAGGCACTACAATTCGGGACGTGCTGGCTTCGTCGAAGATCCTGCAAAGGATGATAACAATACCTATTTTAATGTTACTATCTTCCCTTTACTAGAAGTTTTCTTTTCCTAAGAAATGCATATACTTTTCTTTTTTAACTTTGTCCAACAGATTGCGGCACAACCTTCACCAAATCTTCAGGGTTCATCTTCTCTCCACATTTTCCTAGCAATTATCCATCTTCGAAACGCTGTAAATGGATAATAAGCGTTCCTTTGGGAAATATCATCAAACTGAAATTTATTGAATTCCAGTTGGAAGAGCACCCATCCTGTTCAAACGATTACCTTGAGGTGCTTGATGGACATGTTAAAACGGCGCAGCGTTTAGGAAGATATTGTGGGGAAAGATTTCCGGTCTTCATTGAGTCATCATCAAATGTTGTTGAAATGATATTTTCCAGCAATGTTAACATCACCAGGTCTGGCTTCAAATTGCTTTACACTTCAAAGAAAAGTGAGTAGCCGCAAATTTATATCCCATGTTTGATCGCCCTTTCTTCAAGAATCACGATCAACAGAAGTGGATACAGAACATCACTTAGCCCAAATTTTGTCTTTGTCTCTTTTCCTAAGTTCATTTAAGTGCACTTTTAGGGAAGGAGTTTGATACGCTTGGTCCACTCCACGAGGAGGAAAACAAATTAAAATAAGAAATTGATGGCATCCGGACGGATATTTGTACCCGTGTTCGATAAAGATCGATTTACTTGCAATCTACCTAGAGGCAACGTATTGCCGTGAGCTGGACAAGTAGGTCAGCCGAAAGCCTCGCTGGGCTATTGATCATGATCCGTGAAGTTTTTCATTCAATATTGTTGTTCTGTCACTGTGAAGGTCGTTTGTTGAAGGCAAGAATAATTTGCAAGAGTTAGCTTGTCCATTTTAATTAATTGCTTACGGCTGGGTTGATAGAGTCAACTTTGAAACCCGGAACGTCAAATATGTGCGAATATTTGCCTACAATATTGAGTAAATACTATTGCAGTCTAGTTCAAAGTGAAAATATGAAATTGTTTTGAA
>BLFN01000126.1:187918-193509 GCA_014634225.1 Acropora yongei | reverse complement strand
GTAGAGGAGTTATTGTAACGAAGAGGTATTAAACGAGTTCAAAGCGATACAAAGTGTCCCGTTAATGTGGCGTGACACGCGTGACTATAGTCATGTGATCAGCAAGTCACACAAAACCGTCATGCCTCGTGACACAGCTTGAGTTACTCGACATAAAAAAGTCTTGTTTTAACAGTTTTAACCTGTGCCTTTGTGATTTTATCGTCATCGCAGCTCCACAATTAAGTGTTAACACAAACCACCAGAATTAGAGTTTGTGTCGGTTTGTTTACTTTTAGGTTAGGTTTGCGGTTGCATTGTTTAACGTCTCTTTGAAGAGTAGAGCGAGGACCTTTCTTGTCCATAACTCTCACAAGAAGTGATAGTGAAGTTAATGAGTAAGGTGGGTTACTCTTCGAGACACTTATTAAAGTCAACATCAATCTAACTGACTACAATCCTGCACAGATTTTAAGATTCTGTAATTAAACTCTGAACTTGTGGCTTAGAAACAAGTTGGACCGCTCAAATAAAAAACAACCTTGCTTCAACTCTACCAAATCTGCTTGCCCATCCTCTGTTTTGCGATTTCTGCGGCAACAGCAACTATTTACTGGATAGTAAAGAAGGAAAAGGTAAGAGAATGCTCTTAAGAAATAATTGTAATGGGAGTGAATTATATTTTCGTCCGATTTTACTAATCAATTTTACGAACAAGTGTGAGGAGGCAGCGTGCCTTGGAGTGTTCCATTGATATACCATGACTTGGACTTAGACAAGTGGTGAGGCTGCTGGTTTATAGCGAAAATTAGGTGACGGTGACGGTGACTGCTTACTGTTAGATCTGACCCCAGAAAATTATGGGGGATATGATCCACTTCCAGTATGACTTCCAGGCCTGCTGGATTATTGGGCCTCACGTTCTGCCGTAGCCGGTTCGCTTGCCTGGCAAGGTATTCAGGCTTGGGTAGATCAGGGCACAGGGCGTTGCTAAATTCCTCAAGGAAAACATATAACAAACAAGAGAAAAAACATTTTAAAATTACACCTGCATGAAAGTGTATAAATAGTAGCAGTGCCACTTATTTTCGATTTTGCCACAGTATTAAAAGTAGTATTATCTTACAAACATTATGGAAAACTCAAAAAACTTAACAAAACTCACCTCATCAACAATGGCTGGTGCTGGCCCAGGCATCCCCTTTAGCCTTGGATTTAACACGGGATATCACTTTCGCGGCAATAGCAGCCCCCACTTCGAATTCTCACTAGGTGAAAAAAGATATTTAATTTCCGTTTAAGACAAATTAAACAACCATTAAATATAGTTAATCATTTAAGTTACTTTTAACTGACTTAAGCGGGACTTAAATGCACTAATAAATTTAAGAGGAAATTAATCTTTGTTTAATATGTATTAAATGCCTCTGTCGAATTTAAGCCACATTTAACTGAGCTAAACGGGACTTAAAGGCACTAATAAATTTAAGAAGAAATTAATTTTTGCTTAATGTTTATTAAATGCCTCTCTTCAATTTAAGTTCAGATTAAGTACATGCCTAGAGATTATTAAAGTTGTAAAACTTTAAGCTGTACTAAACATAGCAGGAAAACTACTGACATACCTAGCTGGTTCTTTTTTTAAGGCTTACTTAAACAGTGCATAATCTATTAATTTTAGACATTTAAGTGTCATTGAAGGTTTCTTTAATTTGCGGTGTAATTGCTTGAGCCAAATTAAAGAAGTTTTAAGTTTATCTCACTGTAATATCAAGAAATGGCATGGCCCTTAACATAAATTTAATCAATGTTTAAATTTAATTTAAGTTAACTTAAATTCCACGTTTCGCCTGGTGTCTGCTGGATGATTGTGGCCATGAGGTCCTGGATCGAATCTCTCGCCGAGTTGTCGTCCTTTTGCTTTGCACTAGCTCATTTTGGGTCTGACTGAACAATGCCAGTCGACCACACCACACGACGACGCTGGACACTGAAGGTGTAGCCTCCAGAGGCGACGGGTTTCTGTTGCCTTCTTTTGGTACGCTCGTCAACTATTTCGTAGGTGACTCGGTCATCGTAAATTGGTTGCTGCTGGTGCACGGATGGATCATCGAGGTAAGATTCAGCTCTAGCTCCATAGACGGTAATGGGACTTCTACTCAGTCCTCTTTCACCGCTGGCCGCATCCCATTCCTATGGTGAGAAAAAATGAATTTGTTGAACACAAATATTTGTTGTATTATTTTACAAACGCAAACTGATAACGAACAATCCTGTTAATATCCTTGCAAAGACAAGTTTAATTGACACCTATTGTCTTGTAATAATCGGCTAGCAACTGCAAGAGAACGGATCAAAATTTCCGGGTTAAATTAATCGACTTTGATGCTGTCTTGAAACGACTTCAAGTTGCATTGCATCGACTTGTATCGAAACGACTTTGTATCGAAACGACGTCGACTCCATACTTGGATTAACCTCGGTCTAAAGAGCTGTGATATATTTTGTTTATTTCATTAGCTCGTGCTGGGGTTTGTTTCTTGTTTAATGGTCTCTTAGCTCTTTGGCTTTCATTGTTTTACGTCATCCGTGAGTTTGACTGGGTTGTATACTGAGGATATATCGCTGTTTAGTTAACAAAAGTTTTGTTGGTTTACTTGCTATTTCATGTCAATTTAGTATAAAGCAAATTATAAAGCATTTCGTGTCCTAATGTAAGAGAATGTTCATGATTTTGAACGCTGATTTATACACAATGGTGTTGAATTTTGTTTTCCTGCGGTGAACTTTCTGTATGCTTGGAAGAGATTATGCATCCTCCCATGAACTTCATTTGAAAGACTTGTTACCAAACTAAAGGGATTTCTTGTGTGTGTTTTTTTTTACGTTCAGTCCTTACCCACTGGAAAGGATGCCAGAGATGGAGAGGTAGCTATGTCAATCTTGACAGAGTAGGAGAACTTTGGACCTTGATGAAAAAAGGAAACTGCCAAATATTTATTCTTCATAAGGGAAGACAAAAGGAGTATATTAGTCACTTTTTGGTTCTAAAATCTAATGTTTGATTCTTTACTGTAGATGTACCCTGTACTAGAAACCTACGGAAAAGATAAGATACTGTGGAAGTGACAGACAACTGTCTAGAAAATTTACGTGCTGGTTGTTTTGGGTCTGTATTTTTATAAAATTAGGACAAGATGCCTTTGCTTGAAAAGTGTTATCTTTTCGGGAATCGTATTTTCTGATTCATTACTGGAAAGGATCATATTGTGAAAAAGCCCTATATCTTCTACAAAGAAGAAAGACATTTGACGATAAAAACTAGCGACAAAACGTTGCTTAATAACATTGTAAAAGTTAAAAACGATAAAAAGCTATAGAAAGCTAAAAACGACGACGTTTCGACGTTAACAAAACGTCATTATCAAGTCAAGAATGTATATAAAAATAAGTTCTATAAAATACTAAGAACGAACAATAAGAAAAAAAAATACAGGTTAAACAAAACGTTTTGCACGTATGGAGTCCGGTTGCACGTTAAGATTAGGTTTGAATTACTTAATATAAAGCATTTCAAACACTAAGCAATCAAATTTACCTTGACACTTTCTCAGAATCTTAAAATGATTCTCATTCAAACGATCCCTCCTACAATTAGCTTCAATTGCCGAAGTTTTGTGTTCAGCGACACGTTGAAAAAGTGTATACAGCCCGACACCTTGTGTATCTTTGAAATGGATTAAAAGTTATAATTTAGTTGAATAAATTAAGTCGTAGGTGGCTGCTGAATTTCTGCAGCACCAGTCAGAGATGGACACAGATT
Organism: Acropora yongei; assembly: GCA_014634225.1. Taxonomy (NCBI): domain Eukaryota; kingdom Metazoa; phylum Cnidaria; class Anthozoa; order Scleractinia; family Acroporidae; genus Acropora; species Acropora yongei. Next base: position 189,707 of record BLFN01000126.1, on the reverse strand, counting down.
TTCTGCGGCACCAGTCATAGATGGCGGAAGAATTTCTGCAGCTCCAGTCAGAGATGGCAGCAGAATTTCTGCGGCATCTGTCAGAGATGGCAGCAGAATTTCTGCGGCGCCAGTCAGAGATGGTCGCAGAATTTCTGCGGCACTAATCAGAGATGGTCACAGAATTTCTGTGGCACCAGTCAGAGATGGCGGCAGAATTTCTGCAGCACCAGTCACTTTGCAAGTTCTGTGGGGTAGACATTTTAAAGCAGTTGGACAATTGGCGAATAACTACTGCACTGCCTTTATATAGTCAGTTTTGTACTTTTTTGCTCTGAATAGACTAAGGGTCCGCAAATATCACTGAATTCAGGCAAAATAGACATGAAAACATTATCTCAACCAATTTGGAATACCACAAAAAAGTTAGTGAAAAATCCAAATGTTAACAACTGGTTCTCATGTTTTGCAGACTCCCCATTATCACCTGGCTGGGGCGAGACTCTCAAAGTGTTAATCTTTCCTCTGAAAAATAACGAAGGCTTGCCACCGTTCCAATGCGTTGCGACAGTTGAAGATAGAGCAATTTATCAACTATTCACTTTATGGTACCGTATTTTAGAAACTTGACAAATCTGCGCAACGGTCAGTGGCAAAGATAGAAAACCCGTTAAGTGTTCCAATAGAAGTCAACGACAAATACAGGATCCTGGAAGGCACTGATAGATACTTTTCCCTGTGCAATAAGAAGTATTAACCCTTTCACTGCTAAGGGGTTCCGCATTGAGCAGTAAAATCGTCTGGCGTTGGACAGAGTAAAATCTGTAAGTGTCATGAGGGCGCCTACGGCACTTAAAGCGTTAAACGTCCGTCCCTGAGAAAAAACAAAGAAACAAGCTAAGAGTTCAGTTTTAAATTATTGTTCAAAACACCACTTGGGACACCTTAAAAACTCATTCAAATACTAGGTGATGGAAATTGTCTTTTTCGAGCATTATGTTACGCTGTCCGTCCCCGAGAAAAAAACAAACAACAAGCAAAGAAACAGAATCCAACGATATGCATTTTGCTGAATTACATATAATGAAACAGATAGTGAAATAAGCTAAAAAGACAAAGTAAAGTTAAACGTTATGAACTGCTTGACGTGAGTCTTAGCTAGCATTTAGCTTTTTTCTTGGTAATTTCATTTGTTTGTTTGTTGTTTGTTGCTCTTCCTTTCAATTAGTTTTGTCATCACATGAGTTTTTCCTTAATGCGTTCTTTTCTTTGTGCATTTTTTTTGTTAATTATTTCTTTGTATCATTGATTTATTTGTTCACATCCTAATACCCGGCTCACATAAGTTATCAAGACATCTTGTAAGGAAGCCTGTAAGCTCATCATCCATGAGATATTTTGCGAAATAAGATACTAATCTCCAGGAGCCCTTCACTTGGAGCGTGCAACTAACCCGCATTCCTGTCACTGATTTATTTTTAGATCAAATTTCCCATCAATGAGACTTCCGTGAGAGCGCCATGACCAATTGGGAGAAATTAATTTGACGCCATTGCGTCACTGAGCTTTTTTTTTTTTTATTCTAAAAATATTTTTTTTCTAAAAATAGATTGGTCTGTGAAAATGCCGTAACATGTGCTTAGCATGAGATTTGTATATTTCTACTAATCGGCTCCTGTATTCCCCTAATGTCGTATTTTGTCGCGCGTGGAACACGCGAAAGATCCTCGAGTATGGTTAGCCAAATGTTGTAAAATTCAACAACTTGCACATTTACACTCAACAAAAAATATTTATCTTCAACGAGATC
>BLFN01000126.1:172918-180418 GCA_014634225.1 Acropora yongei | reverse complement strand
TTTGGCAAATCCTCAAGCCAAGGCTCTTTCTCCTTTGTGGAAGATATTGGGCTTTTTCACAATATGATCCTTTCCAGTAATGAATCAAAAATCATGATTCCTGAAAAGATAATACTTTTCAAGCACTAGCATATTGTCATAATTTAAAAAAAAATGCAAAAAAACCAGCACGTAAATTTTCTAGACAGCTCTCTGCCACTTCCAAAGTATCTTGTCTTTCCCGTAGGTTTCTAGTACAGGGTACATCTACAGTAAAGAATCAAACATTAGATTTTAGAACCAAAAAGTGACTAATATACTCCTTTTGTCTTCCCTTATGAAGAATAAATATTTGGCAGTTTCCTTTTTTCATCAAGCTCCAAAGTTCTCCTACTCTGTCAAGATTGACATAGCTACCTCTCCATCTCTGGCATCCTTTCCAGTGGGTAAGGACTGAACGTAAAAAAAAACACACACACAAGAAATCCCTTTAGTTTGGTAACAAGTCTTTCAAATGAAGTTCATGGAAGGATGCATAATCTCTTCCAAGCATACAGAAAGTTCACCGCAGGAAAACAAAATTCAACACCATTGTGTATAAATCAGCGTTCAAAATCATGAACATTCTCTTACATTAGGACACGAAATGCTTTATAATTTGCTTTATACTAAATTGACATGAAATAGCAAGTAAACCAACAAAACTTTTGTTAACTAAACAGCGATATATCCTCAGTATACAACCCAGTCAAACTCACGGATGACGTAAAACAATGAAAGCCAAAGAGCTAAGAGACCATTAAACAAGAAACAAACCCCAGCACGAGCTAATGAAATAAACAAAATATATCACAGCTCTTTAGACCGAGGTTAATCCAAGTATGGAGTCGACGTCGTTTCGATACAAAGTCGTTTCGATACAAGTCGATGCAATGCAACTTGAAGTCGTTTCAAGACAGCATCAAAGTCGATTAATTTAACCCGGAAATTTTGATCCGTTCTCTTGCAGTTGCCAGCCGATTATTACAAGACACTAAGTGTCAATTAAACTTGTCTTTGTGAGGATATTATCATAATTGTTCGTTACCAGTTTGCGTTTGTAAAATAATACAACATCTATTTGTGGTCAAAAAGATTATTTTTTCTCACCATAAGAGCGGGATGCGGCCAGCGGTGAGAGAGCACTGAGCAGAAGTCCCCTTACCGTTTACGGTGCTAGAACTTAATCTTACGTCGATGATCTATCCGTGCACCAGCAGCAACCAGTTTACGATGACCGAGTCACCTACGAAATAGTCGACGAACGTACCAAAAGTGGACAATAGGAACTCGTCGCCTCTAGAGGCTACACTTTCAGTGTCCAGCGACGTCGATGTGATGTGGTCGACTGGCAATGTTCAGTCGCACCCATAATGAGCTAGTGCAAAGCAAAAACGACAACTCGGCGAGAGATTCGATCCAGGACCTCATGGCCACAATCATCCAGCAGAAGTGGGGGCTGCTATTGCCGCGAAAGTGATATCCCGTGTTAAATCCAAAACTAAAGGGGATGTGTTTTGGCCAGCACCAGCCATTGTTGACGAGGTGAGTATTGTTACGTTTTCAAAATGTTTGCAAGATAATACTGCTTTTAATACTGCGACAAAATCGAAAATAAGTGACACAGCTACTATTTATACATTTCATTCACTTTCTTTGTTATAGGTTTTTCTAGAGGAATATAGCAACTCCCCGTGCCCTGATCTACCCAAGCCTGAATACCTTGCCAGACAAGCGAACCTGCTACGGCAGAAGTTGAAGCCAAATAATCCAGCAGACCTGGAATTCGACCTGGAAGTGGATCATATCCCCCATAATTTTTTGGGGTCAGATCTAACAGTAAGTAGTCACCGTTACCGTCACCGTCACCTAATTTTCGCTACTAACGAGCAGCTTCACCACTTGTCTAAGTCCAAGTCATGGTATATCGATGGAATTCTCCGAGGCACGCTGCCTCCTCAAAACTTGTTCATAAAAATGATTACTAAATTCGGACGAAAGCATAATTCACTCTCATTACAATTACTTCTTGAGAGCCTTCTCTTACCTTTTTTCTTCTTAACTACCAGTAAATAGTTGCTGCTGCCGCAGAAATCTCCAAGCAGGGGATGGACAAGCCGGTTTGGTAGAGGCAAAGTTGTTTTTTATTTGAGCGGTTCAACTAGTTTCTAAGCCACATGTTCAGAGTTTACATAATCTTGAGATCTATGCAGGATTGTGCTCAATTGAATTGATGCTGATTTTGATAAGCATCTCGAAGAGTAACCCACCCTACTCATCAACTTCGCCATCACTTCTTGTGAGAGTTATGGACAAGAAAGGTCCTCGCTCTACTCTTCAAAGAGACGTTAAACAATGCAACCGCAAAGCTAACCTAAAGGTAGAGAAAACGGCACAAACGCTAATTGTGGTGGTCTATCCTAAGTCTTGACTGTGGAGTTGCGATGACGATAAAATCACAGAGGCACAGGTTGGTTAAAACTGTAACATTACTTTTTGATGTCGAGTAACTCAAGCTGTGCCACGAGGCACGACGTTTTTGTGCGACTTGCTGATCACATGGCTATAGACACGCGTGTCACGCCACATTAACGGGACAAGTTGTTTATCAAAGAATGCAACTAATTAATTGCGTGTATTTCAAGACATAAAGGAAAGGCTGTCGTGATGAAAGAATTCAACTAAAATTGTGACTAAACGATGTATCGCTTTGCACTCGTTTAATACCTCTTCGTTGCAACAACTCCTTTACGTGTCTACTGCTCTCGGGCTCTCGCTTTAGATATTTGATATCAAAACGCAGACGCTAAACAACAATTCCTGGTCTAAGCAACACATCGTGATTGTTAAAAGGATTAGAGGCTTATTAGGTAACAGATTTGGATTAAAACACCGGAAACTTTGGCCAGGTGCAGCCGAATCCGTGCCTTCCAATGAAATATGGCTTTTAGGAAGGGATATTGTAGATCTATCTCTTACCTTGAATGCATATGGACTGGTTATAATCTTTAACTTGCTATTTTCAAATCATGCAACTAAAAACCAGAAATTGGACCACGTGGTGACAGCGGGAATTACGTGCCAGGGAATATTTGTAATTATATCCCTCCTAGTTTCTTTAGTTAATATCTCTGCTTGCAAAATGATTAAACAATAATCGTTCACAAACTCACTGAAAAAATAGCGTGGGAAACCACGAGCATATGAGTAGGAGCATGGAACTCCACTTTATTCCCGTCACGGCGATTTCAAAGACCGATTTATTTTTAGATATAATCTCCTCGGAATTAGACTCCCATACGATTGCCATGACCAATCACAAGACCCTAATTGACGTCACTGCGTCACTGGACCGGAACTGCCTTTCTTTCACAAAAGAAAAGGTGCATTAAAAATAGACCAGTCTGCAAAAATACCGTGACATAGGCTTAGTATGGGAGTTACATGCTCCTGGTCATCAACTCCTAAGGAAACTGATTCTTTTTTGTGTGTGTTGTTAACATGCCCCCCAAAGTACCATCAACATCGACTACCAAGTCATATGTGCTAGGACAGTAGGAAAAGAGCAAAGGAGTGCAAAATTTTCAAGTGTTAACAAAGTGAATATTCAAGACATTTTTGCACACTTTTGCTGAACAAAAAACGACAACAACAACAACAGCGAACATTGTTATTTCCAAATCCCATCTCCAAGCTTTAAATAAATGCAAACGCCGTCTGTGGTAGACCCACAAAAAAGAAAATGTCAGGATTTCAAAGTACAAATCACAACTGACTGCAAAATCTCTTCAGTCAACAATCTGTCTTAAGAACGATATTGTGGTAGACTAACTAAGAATTAGAGTTACTGCGTAAATGATCACTTGTAAACAACCGCGAGTTTCTAGGTTGAGGAAATCAAATTTTAGGTAAGATTTTTTTTTCCTTTCCTCGACTATCTATCGGGTGACTCTTGAAACGGGTTGCATATTTCCTAACAATAATCACGCTGCAGAAAAGCTTGCCAAGAAAACAAATCAAACATGGTAATAAACGATAACTTCAGCAGTTGCAATCAGTTTTACTGGAAATTAGGCACCGTTTCATTTGTCTACACTGATGTATCCCAGATGTCATGTTGGGAGCACAGGTCTCTCAACAGGTCTTTAACTTGAGAAGCTTTCGGCCGAACATCCGGGTCCTGTTCAAAGCACAGATGCATCACTCCCTTGAGCTAAAAATTAAAGGGGAAGAATGAAAAAAAAGATGAAAAAAAGTTTAGTAATCCTTTGTTCACCGATTGTTGGCCGAATTCCAGGAGGTTTAATTATCATAGGCTGTCCAATATTTTCTCCTAGCAATTCTGTTCTATGTTTTTCTGTTTAAACTAAATTTCACTGCTAAAAGCTCGCTTACATCAATCAAAATCTATACCTCTTCAGATTCTTCAGAATCGTGGCAGTTTCTCATCAATTCAGACAGCACATAACCGAACTGAATGATATTCTTCCCTAAAATGTCCTTGACTGTGTGATCATTTCGGTTGCAATGAGGGAAATCCCGAGAAAGAAGCTGACTTGAGCCGAAACCAGCCAAAATTGCTTTCACTGGTGGTACCTGAGAAGTTCAGAGGATATTACACTCATGACACTCTCATGAGTGTCATGAGTCTGAGCGCAAAGTCTTTGCCATTCATACCAGTTTTCATTTATATTGAAAGCAGAACTAATTCTTAAACCCAACATTTTACCCCTGGACCCCTTTCAAAAGGAGGGGAACTCGGAAATGGTCCATTCGAATGCCCACAGCTAGGATTCGGATCTATTAACATCCACTGAATTTCAGGTCAGTCGGGAGTTTCAGTGGCTCTACTCTTGGTTAGGAGTTCTAGGTATTTTTTTGTCTGTTTGCTTTTGTTTGTTTCTGAGATTGCTTCTCTTCGAAAGGACCTTCCGGTTTGACAACGCTCTTACATGGTCACCCTTTTATGGTAAAATTACAAGACCACATTGCATTTTAAAGCGAGTTTTAAACCTAAATAACTCTTGGATAAAGAGAAATAAATAATTTGAAAATGATATATTTTTTAGGTCTCACCCTACATCCTTTTGCTATCAGAACACTAGAAGTTGCAATGTTGTTATGAACAATGCCTTTCTTCTCCAAGCAGAGAATTGCATCCATCAAGTCCATAGCAATAACAAAAAGAGTGTCCAGGTTCAGAATAAGATTCTTGTTTTTCAAGTATTTGTCCAGCGTTGTGTTTTCAGGGAAGTTGTAACACAGTAAACTACGATAGAAAAGATTGAGAAAAAAAGAAACAAACAAACCATAACGCCTTCATCATGGCGATGCAAATCTCAAAGAGGACATAGCACATCCGATCAATCAAATTGTTGTTTAAAAACAAAAAAAACCTTTGTGCTAGTTTTCCTTAAAGTTAATTACCAAAAGCAGAGGCTGAGGTAGAAGATCACCCACTTCCCCAAACATGGGATTTTGGTGATAATTTGCTTCACTTTCTGTTTAGAGCACAATCTGGGGCTATTTCAAAAAAGTCACCTCATTGGATAGACACTCTGATCATTGGATATATTACCACGGTCGCCACACAACAGTAAGTCTCAAATACTATTTTGTTTACCGTTGAAATCTTGTTTAGAGGAGTTACAATGCTTGAGGTTGTCTCAGGGATGACATATGTGACACGTAACGTCTATGCTAAATAGCCTAAATCTATTGAGAAGCTGTTTTGGACATGAATGGGGAGAGGGAACTCAATGAACATGCTCAACCCTTGTATGTGACATGTATTGAGTTATGTTAAAAGTAACATTCTGAACCCTGACATTTTACTGTAGCTGTTAAAAAGTAAAAATGTTTTTCTTACAACGCATTTTTCGTGAGTCGGGCAAGGGACGTTTGCTTGTAATTCAGATTGCATTCTTGAGCTATGAAGAAACAAACGATTGTGACGATGCAATTCATTCGAAAAACAAGTAACAAGTTTTCGTTACGATATTCTACTGACTCTAAACATTCGGTATCGTTGGGAAAGTTCGAACTAATTAGAAGTATAAAATGTCACACATAAATAATTAAAATTTGAGGAGAAAATCTGCCAATTGAAAGATATGTCACCTTTTGTTGACTTAAGCATGCGAATGACCACAAACAACAAAATATTAATGTAATTATTATGATGATAAAGAAATACACCACTGGCGAAATCGATGCACCTTCTGTTATATTAATCAAAAATAACAATGCAAGACACAATGAAAAAGAGAAAATAACAAAAATACGCATATTTACATGAATCAGAAGGCAAAGCAACGAAAATTCTAACTACAACAACAACAAAGTTTATTTGTACCACACTTAAATAGGGATACACGAAATAAGTAATAGACTTAAGAAAGGTACAATGCCCCCTAGAATAACTAAAAAGCTAATCTGGCTAGGAAGCAAAATAAATAATTTTACGTCGAAAGGAATAAAAAAGTCGAATCAGGGAGGTACAAATATACTGATAAAGCATACAAGCAAAGAAACAACAAACAAAAAAGAGAAGAGAAAATGTCACTACAGAGGGATTGTTCTGTTACAACAAAGCGATGGATTGTTCTGTTACAACAAAGCGTTTCTTGGATGCTAAAGGTGGGTCGCTTTAAAGAAGGAAATAGGCATCTTTACAATTCAACGTACTCACTGTTCTCTGATAATTTTCCCTCAAGAAAAATCACGTTGCAACCCATGATACGTCCATGAGACGACTTCAAGCATTTTGCGATTAAATTGAACCACTTACGACAGACTAAACTCCCCACCAAGAACCCATCAGATGGAGCCTGACTCTCCCAAACAAGCCCTTGGAGTCAACCCTTTCCCGAATACATTTATAAATAGAACGATTCCCTGGGGATGTTTCGCGCGCTGATAGAGGAAAGAACCAATGAAAATAGAGAAATGACAGCAGGTAGCGAGCGCATTCATGCGATTCACGCATTGCAAAAGAAAATGGTTCTATTTATAAATCTACTCGGGAAAGGGTTAAATCAAGAAATTAATGGAGATGGAGGTTCCATCTGATGGGCTCCTGTCGCCACCTACCTTTACAGTGCCAGCAGTATCTGATGATGTTTGGGTGTTCTGTTTCCCTTAGTGCATTCATAAGATCTAATTCTTTTCTCCAATCGTCCTCCCGTCCACTAGAAAAGTATTTTATCAGCCGCATGCTAGTTTTCTTTAGATTCTTACGACGGGCGACCAAAAATCCCTAAAAGCAACCAATACGGTGCGCTGAAAATGTCGTATTGTTTTCTTGACAACACAAAAACAAGATTCTCTTTCTCAAGAGCTGCTCTTTATTGTATCATAAAGTCATTGGTTATGCACGGAATCGATAAAAAAAAAGAGAGAAATCCGCAAAACATAGTAGAACTAACATTTTGTCCTAATATTACAATAATTATCAAATCATGGAGAAAAGAAAAAAGGTAT
>BLFN01000126.1:102129-109882 GCA_014634225.1 Acropora yongei | reverse complement strand
TATATATATATATATATATATATATGTATGTATTTTGAGCAAGAACTGGAGAAAATATACCAGCGCAGACCAAGGCCTAGAACTACCTTCAAATACATCCAAATCAAGGGAACAGCAACGGGGACCAGAGTGGCACCCAACTTCGCCAACGTTAACCTGGGGAAACTTGAATATATCTTTGTATATTAAACAGAGAGGGCAAAAAGGGCTCATATTCTGGGTACTCTTCTTAGATGACATATTCTTAATCTGGAGAGGTGACAAAGATTCCTTACTTAACTTTATAGATTAGCTGAAAAATGTTTTACCATCAATCAAATTTACGCATGAAATTTCAACAAATTCAGTAAATTTTCTGGATACTACACTTCTGAAGGATGAGCAAGGCAACATTAATATTAATGTTTATCAGAAACCAACTGATACTAATCCATATCTACACTGGAGCTCAGCAAATTCTCCCCATCTCAAAGGCAGCATCCCATAGAGTCAGGCTTTGAAGTTGAGGCGTGTATGCTTATCACCAGATACACTTAGGAAATGGATAATCGAGAAAGCCGACTTTTTCGTAGCATGCAGCTATGAAGGAGGCAAAGTACTAGATGAAATGCAAAGAGCTCTAACACTGACTCAAGAGGAATGTTTACAGACAAAAACGGCAACCCATGGACCGCATCCCTTTTGTCAGTACATATAACACCCACCCCACATTCTTTGCGGGAGTTGCAGAGAGTAATTGGAACTTTCTTTAAGGGCGGTGCCTACAGAGTCTCAGAGACAGACTTGTGAGCACAAAATTTAGGAGCGGGACAACTGATAAGACTATCATACCGAGAGACTGTAGAGTATGTCAAAGACCGAAGTGCAGCTGTGTTTCAAAAAATTGCCTATGTTAAGTTCCAGAACGATCTAGAAGCGAAAGTCATACAGCCGCAATCAATTTGCATAAGAACATTCTAGGGCATTCTATTACTTGTGTAACTAATCAGATTAGAAACTGCGTTAAACTACTTGATTTAGCTTGTAATAGAAGTTTCCAGAACTTTGAGATTCGCGTATACTAGAGCGAGAGTTTCTGCTGTAGAGAGAGATTGGTTTTATCTGAAGACGCTTAGGGCTGTAAAAGTCGTGAAGTTAACTTAGGGAAATAAATTAGTTTGATGTTGCTACCGGCGATCCTGAGTTCTGTCTGGAAACAACCCTTCTCGACAACGATACTCGTAACATGCTGGTGTAATAAGATAAACAAGACGCAAGCATTCAAAAGGAGCAGTAATAATAAGATTTTCACCATATTTCATTTTGTGGACTGCCAATCGTCTTGGATAATTTACATCATCGAATGTAACATATGCAAGCTACAGTACATCGCAAAAAGTGAAACAGGATTAAGCAACCATAGAATCCTCGTCAAAAAGATAGTCAATTCCTGCGAAGTTACGGAACTTTCTGAACACACAATTACTGAGTTAGTGAGAAAAGGAAAGCAAAAACAATCAGGATCCTTATCCCACTTATTAATTACAGACCGCGTTTTTTCCTCTTCAGTTCATGCATGAATTGAAGTGGAATAAGAAACAATGTGCCGTAACTTCCATTGAGATGTTTCTCATATCTCTTGGAAGTTGGATCGAGCAGGAAAGCACATAATACGAAGTCAAGCGGTCCGTACTTTAGAATACAGACCGCTAAATCAACTAAAAAAGAGCACGTAGTACTTGAGAAATACAGTAAGAACTATATGTTAATCACTGTTCACATAATGAACCAATATTACTAGTTAAAAGGGTATTGATTTAGATAGGATCATCCAAATAATAAATAAATGAGATGCAAAAATAAGAAGAATGATATTCTTTCACAGGTGCTCCTTTTTAGTTTTAGACAAAACTTGTGAAGGAATCAATTGCTGCGTCTTTATTAACGATTCTCCTTGAATTATCTTGTCTCCTTTCATGAGATCAAATCTGGCCATCTCAGGGACCTTCGTAGTAACATTCTGATACTGGCCCCGTTATTGTCGTCAGTCCTTTTGCCCACATTTCAGAGTCGCATTACGTAACCAAAAGTAACTGCTTGATTGAACTTAGCGTGCGCTAGTGTAGCCTTTGGTGTTAGATCCCACGCTCTGTTTGTTAAACTGATTATGCGCTTTAATATCTGCAGGGTTTACATGCAATTTTCAAGATGAATTTCAGTGTAAAAATGGGCCTTGTGTAAGCAAGGACCTTGTTTGTGATGGTGACAGCGACTGCTTGGACAACTCAGATGAAAGCGATTGCACTTGTTCGGCAACAAAGTTTGCTTGCCCTAGTGGTGAATGCATTAGCACTGAAGGTCTTTGTGATACCAAATCAAACTGCGAAGATGGCACAGATGAATCCAGATGTGGTAAGAAATGCAGAAACAAAACAAAATGGGCTTTCAACCCTTTTATTTAAAAATATCTCTTTATTCTTTTCATATTTATGAAAATACAGGGATGAGTTGGTCAAAGGACAAGTTCTCTTGTGCAAGCGGTCGTTGGATCTCATGGGCGCTTACCTGCAATGGAGAAAAGAATTGTGAGGATGGTACTGACGAGCCATTTGCATGCAGCATTTTTCAAGGTTAAAAACGGAATAGCCACAGCTGTATTTGATACTTGATACAATCCATGATTATCATTATTACCGCGGTCGAAATTCTCTTTCTTTTCCTCGTTTGGAGACTTGGACAGTTCGTTGCCTTTACATCGATTAAATATACGTTTTAACCAAGGTCCCGGATGCGACCACGTTTTTGTTGTTTGCTCTTTGCGTAGTTCAATGAAAGTTTAGTTTGCTTTGGAATGGTTATGTTAGACATTAAAAGAGAGTTTACAAATCAGCGTTAGATTTGGAATTTCTAACAAAATTTTCACCAATTGAAGTACTTCCTGATAGTTTTTCCCTCGAAAGAAATAACGCTTTTTCCATGCCCACACACAAAAAAACCATACAGTTCCAGTTTTGGCTCAGATGTAGATAAAGGTATCGTCTTTATGACATCAAGTCTTGACGAGAGAACTACAGCCAATAAAAAGCAATCGCCATGAGATAATCGCGTTGGTCACTTCTCAACTCCTACTTAACCAAATCACTTAGACTAGTTTCATTTTTGCTGTTGTTGTTTCAATTTCAGGTTCCACAAATTGCTCATTATTAAACGTTGGTTGTACCTTGTCCAACAATACTGGTCTCATAGAACGTCAAAAATGCCCTTCCAACAAAGGTAAAAATCGTTTCATTCCTATTAACCAGCATTTACATATCCCTGTTAAAATCCTCACCAACATAACCCCTTTAGACCAAATGCATAGATGTCTGCACCAGTCTAGATTCCCTATTATCGACCGCCCTGCAGGTTTGGTTATATCTTTATTAAATGTTCTAAGTAGAGATAATCAATTTTCTTTACTTCTTCACAAATTTGATTGATGTTTGAGACTTACGTGGCTTTATTGTTGTTTTTTTTTACTTCTCTATTTTCTTAGTTAAATGTCATTTTGAGGATGGTTACTGCGGAATGAAACATGCATCTAAACCCTATCGCTGGCAAATCGGATCAGGCTCCACCCCAACAAAATTCACTGGACCTCGTTTTGACCACACGGCACTTTTACCCTCTGGTAAGTGAAAACATTGGAAAAAGGTGAGAAAAATTTATTATATCGCACCATAGTAACATTTGTCAAGTTGGCTTTTATCATGAAAGGCAATGAGCGTGTTAGATGTCATCATTTTTTGCCCAGTTGATAACAGCCATGATATCTGGAAAAAGCCATTTTGTAGGAATAATAGTCTAAAAGTTAACGATCAACGAATCGTTCGTGGCGGACGTTTAGCGAATGAAATTCAAATACATTAAATTCAAAGGAGGCGTTTTGTCCATATATTTTCATTCTTCATAGGCAAATACATATTCATTGAGTCGTCAGACTACGAAACTAGTTCTGGAACAGCAGTCCTGGCCAGTGGTGTTGTTGATTCGAGTGAGACAACGTGTATTCAGTTTTGGTATCATATGAGAGGTCGTGAGATCGGCATTCTAAACGTTTACATTAGGACTAATGAGTCAAGGACACTAATATGGCAACTAGCTGGTGAGCAAGGTGATAACTGGAACTTTGGCCAGGTTGGGTATAAGGGTGATTCTCGCTATGAGGTAAGACACTGTCTTCATTGTTGCAAAATATCAATTTTAAAGGAATTAGCACAAACTGACTGTTTGAAAAATGTGTGAGCCTAAGTGCATGGTTTGTGATGTTGTAATTCAATGGCGGCACTATTATGATCACTCTCCTAGATCTCATGCTGAGTGAGATTTAGTGCTAGTGGATATATCTAAGAACCTAAAATAAAAGACAAAATATATTCATTTGGGATATCGCCTCTATAACCTGGCCATTTGTCGGCTTTTACCTTTAACCTTTTACCTTACACTTTCCCTTTTAAGTCAATGTTGACCCTATTAATACCTATGTTACTCGATAACACGCACGAATTTGAAATATTTCGCTTTGAATAGAGGGCAGGTGAAGATAAGCAGTCAACTCTCTAGTGCATCATCTCATTCATTTGGGACATCGACTCTTTAACCTGGTCATTTATCGGCTTTTACCTTTTACCTTGCACTTTCCCTTTTTAGTCACTGTTGACTCTATTAATACTGGTGTTACTCGATAACATGCACGAGTTTGGAATATTTAGCTTTGAATAGAGAGGAGATGGAGATAAGTAGCCAACTCTCTAGTGCATCAAACTTTCTTTTGCGATAGGGGATAGAGAATTAAGTGTGTTTTCAAACTAACATATGCCCGATTGTACGTTTGAGACCTGGCTCATCACGGTTACATCGTTTCGGTAACCAATGTTATCAAGGCCGTATGCTCGATTCTTTACTGGAACACAAAATGCTTCTCGGCCATATCGAACGTCTTTACCCGTTGGCAATCAATTGAAATCCTAACTTCATTAATCACGGTAACGTTCAACACAGCTGGATCATGCTTGCGTATCATTCTACCGAAACATTTAAGTGTCTTGGTAGAAAGATCGACAGGAAAGATTAGTTGGAACCGAGCTCACGTTCAGAAAAACGTAAAAAAGGAAATTATATGTGGCAGAGACAAGAGTAATAATACTGTGGATACCATTAGCAGTGTCTTGGTCGGGAAAGCAAGAAGAGGAGGCAAAGCAAACATATTTAGCTTTGAATAGGGGACATATGGCAAGGGCCTGGCACTGAGGATTGTAGGATACATTATATGTTTTATCAAAATATAGTTTTATCGTTAGCCCTTCGAGAAAGCTTTCGCTCTGGGCGGAGGCTCGCAACGTCAGCTATCTAAACCCTTCACGGTGGTAATTCAACCTTTATCAATTCCATTTACATTACATGTCGCCATACACCCCCTACCTACCGTCTTATGTCTCAAAATATTTGAAATATTTCTTTCTTTCGGGATCGCATGCACAGCAGCGTAAATTCTTAATCCAGGACTTAGCAAAGAGTCGATGAGTCTAGTGAATTGAGACTTTCATATCTTCCAGTGTCAAAATTCGCACATTGATTGGCCAACGCCACATTGGATGCATCTGTGTGGAGTTGTAATAACAGTGTCTAGTTGTATGTCGCACCAATTCGTACCATTGTTGTACAAAATGACTTCAAAATTGCCCTGAACCTTGAAATAAGAAGTTCTGAATGAGCGCATGTGTAAATTACAAATGTACAATGTTCCAAGACATAATGCAAATACCACATGGAAGAAATATGTGGAAGAATTCTGTATATATATAGAAATTGGTCTTAATATACGACGCGAACGGAGCTTGGTTGATGAAAGGGATCTGTCTTATATTGTCTAGGGGCCGACATTTCTCTCCCTCCCTGCTTGATCAGGGGCCGACAGGGTCAAAAACTTAGCTTAAAGTATAAGCGATCCGCGGGCCGAGATCTCGGGGATACTCGTCATGGTACGCCGCTCTAGCGCCACGTCTAGGGGTATTACTTACTGGTTCCAGTCTTTGTGTTTTACTGTATTCCAGGTATTTCGTGTGCGCATGCGCATATTTTCCGAACTGTAGTGCTTATTAATGAGGGAAACAAAGGGCTCGATCTCAGTGTCTACGAGGCTTTTCCTCACGGCGGATAGGGCCACTATATATGTGACGGAGCTGTAAATCTGCGCGCGTGTAGTATTTTATCACTAGTGTGATGTCAAGTTGCGGCAGATTCGCAGGGACCGCAAACAAAGTTTTCAAAACAAGTAAAAAATGTATAGAAGATCAGAAACGTTGACAAGACTTCAATGCTTCGCAGCCGATTGAGACAAAGGAAGATCTTCCTTTGGGATCCCCAGTCGTAAGAAACCACCTCTGTGTAGCGTACACCAACGGTGCCAAGATAAGATTATGTCACTTTTTCGGGCATCCTTTTTGATTTGCGCCACTTGTGCTCTTGTTGTCTAAGGTAGAAGCGATTTTAGCCTGGGTACTTCTCAATGAAGGCTACTTATCAGATTATTTACTATTACTATAGGGAAGCGAAGACCGGCTGTGAATAAGAACTGACCCCCGTTTGGAAAAAGAGAGAGACTGAGAAAGAAAAAAGTAAAAGAAACAGAAAAGATTTGGCTTGATTCATGCTTACAAAAAGTTCATGATATTGACGAATTTCTATACTATATTTAGATTTTATTAGAGGCTGTTTTTGGAAAGGGAATACACGGAGACATTGCCGTTGATGATTTATACTTTTCAAACGAAGAAGATTGTCCGACAACATATGGGAATAGTGAGCAGCATCATTTCCTTTTATTATAGTATTTATGCTAATTGGGCGCCGGAGATATCGAAAGCAATCGTCATTCTTTAACTTCGCAAATAATTTATTTGACTGCAGAGTCTCCGAATTGCTTGTTTGAAATGAATCATTGTGCTTGGAGAGCTAGCAACAATTGGAAAATCAGTCAAGTGCATCCTCCAACACCGAGACGGCACGATTGGCAAGCAAGTAATGGTAAGTTCATTAGCATTGATGGAACAAGATTCGAAAAATGGCCTTGGTTTACTGTAATTGCCATTTTTGTTGTAATTTGTTGCGTATGCTTGCTATTAGCTATACATTATGAGCTTAGCAAAGAAGGATAATATTTTAAATTCAATTGTAATAGCTACTTTGTTATACTTACTGATTAGACATATCATTAAATTGGGGGCGTCAAGGATTAATTCTGCTTAACAGACTATCAATTACGCCTCGCATTTCAAATGACTGTAAAAGAGATTCACCTCTCAGCATTTGTTTCTCTTTGTCGTTCATAGGAGGATTTACATATTTTCAAGATTGCTTGTCTTATGCAAGTGGACTTTGCTATGGAAATTTAAAAAGCCCGAGTATAGTTTCAGGAGCCAGGTGGAAGTGTTTGCAATTCTGGTATTATCTTGAACGATACAGCTTCACCTCTCTGGAGGTGTCTTTGGTCTCAAATGAACCGCACACAACTTTGTGGAGCTCAAATTGGAAGGAACAAAGTCGAGGACACTGGTCCCTTGTACGCGTGCCATTGAGTGTAGGATTGACGTCGTACCAGGTAAATTCTCATATCAAATACTTGTCGTTGTTGCTGCTTATTCAATTGAAATTGATGTTATCATTTTTCGATACCTAATTGGCTTCATTATATTAGCGTCTGCTTGTGGGTTAAGCTGATTAATACTTTGTGCTT
>BLFN01000126.1:92129-94629 GCA_014634225.1 Acropora yongei | reverse complement strand
GAGGATTTCTTCAACTTCTACTAGAAACCGTTCCCGGTAACACTCTAGATGCTCTAGTACTCCCCCAAGCAGGAATGGAGATGGCGCTAAGCCGAAGAGAGCTCGCGTGAAGCGCAGCGTCTCAGTCTCTTTGGTATTCAGATCTTTGTACCAATGAAAACACATCGCATCTCTGTCTGGTTCCCAAATTCGCACTTTTAGAAAGGCTTGCTTAAGATCATCTGCAATGGCCACCGAATGGAGACGATTCCTCACCAGCACGCTCCACAACAAGTTTTGTAATGGTGGGCCAGTTTCAAGACATTCGTTCAAGGATGGTGCCTTTTCATGTGCGCGAGCGGACGCGTCATATGCAATGCGTAGTTTGGTACTCTCTGCTGTTTCACGGATGACTGGCTTATGGGGTATGTAGAATTCTCTCCCCTTTGCTTCACCTGTTACAGGTTCGACAATGCCTTGTGTCAGCTGATCTTGGATGACGTCATTGTACCTCTCGAGCATTCCAGGTTGTTTTTCTAGTTTTCTGGTCAGCGCTTCCAACCTCTTCAAACTTCCCTTTTCGTTGCTGGGTAGGGGAGGGTGATTTCCTTTCCAAGGTAAGTTAACTTCGTGCCACCCATCAGGGCTTCTTTTCAGCTGTTCTTTGAACTCTTCATACACACTTGCTTGGTCGCCCGTTGTCGAATCTTCTAGGCCACACATCTAGTCTGCGGAGATTTTCGTAATCGAAAGATGACGTCTGCGTCAGGAACATGGTTGTCAGATCTATTTCCTTCCCGGGGGACATCACTGTCCAACTAAAGCGAGTTAATTCAGCAATTGGCTCCCCTGGCTGTCCGACTCTCGGCATCGGCATACTAACTGTCTTAATCTTCGCGTATTCGCTCGCTCCAAGGACTAGGTGTATTGGAAGCTCGGGTTTCTGGTCTGTGTCATCCATTCTGATACCTCTCAGGTGAGAGAATCTTGCAATGTTTTCTTCGTACTTGGGATTGCCGAGAGAAAGAAGTTTACTTCGGTTTACCTTCGTTACTTCTGTCTCGAGATGAAAGCTCTCATCCAAGCTGCTGATCTTCAGTTTGTGGACTTCAATCTTTTGATTGGCTGACTGCACCATCATCTCGATTCGTCTCATTTCCTTGCGAATGGGGCGCTTCCGTAGGCGGTCGAGGAGAGCAGCAGAGGCATAGGAGCTCCCTGCTCCAGTATCCAACAGTGCACGACATTTGATTCCTTCTACATTCACCACTACTACAGGGTACGTGGCTGCGCTATCTCCAGTCGCCACTAACATCTGTTCGGTTTTTCCTCTGTCACAAATAGATGTGTAATGTCTTCTTTTGCAGTACAGGCATCCTGTCCGACAACGACACTCTGCAACCCGATGTTCAGTACCAGTGCAGTTAAAGAAGAGCTGTTTTCGCTGAGGATCTTCTTCCGCTCGTCCACAGAAACAACCTTGTTGCAATCGCTAGCGTTGTGACCAGTCCCCTCACAGTAAACACATGCTCTTGGCTTCCATTCTATTTGCTTAGCTTGGAATGTTTTTGATCTCTTATGCAACTGACTCCCGCCTGGTGGAAGCTTTTCCGTTGCCCTGTCATCCTGCTTTAGAGGGTTTCTTTCCGTCCACTTTCGTAAGGCTTCAACCAGTTCGGGAAAGTCCCACTCTCGCCAATCGTCGTCTCCTCTGATGCCTTCCAGTTTGTCGAGCGTCATTCGCACATAGCCTGTGATTTCTTTCAGTCTCCCCAGCATTTCCAATGACGTTTGTTAACAGCTTCTCGTAAAAGTCGGAGATCTTCGCCGGTTGGCTTCCGTGGATATGGTGTAACGCTAAGATTGCTTGCACTTAGGCGTTGACTATTTCGCTTATCTTTCCGTATCTTGATCTCAAAAACTTCTTCGCTCGCTCGTAGCCCTCTGAGTTAAATGGCAGCCCATCAATGCTCACGTGAACTTTCTTTTCGACCAGGTCCTTGAGGTAAGAGAATTTTGTTACCGTTGGGATTTGAGTGGAGTCTATCTCCGCTTCGAATTGATTCCAAAGTGTCAACCAGTCGGCGTGGGTTCCATTGAATGGTGTGATAACAAGCTTTGGGAGCTTTGAGTTGACCACCTTCTGTGCATGTAACGTTGCGTAACCTTTTGAATCCTCTCCAAATTTCTTTTCTAAGTGTAGTCTCTTTTCGTATTTCTCCTCTTCAACTTGCAGTTCCTTTTCGAACTGTTTTTCTTTCATCTGGGCAGTAAAACTGAGCGCAGCCTGCTTCTCTTCTTCTAGTTGTTTGCTCTTGATTTCTTTTGCGACCTTCTCCGTTTCCGATATGGGGTGCTCGAATTTCGATAATGCAGCGACGATTTCTCCGGTCCATTCTTCGCTGCCGTCTGTTTTTTCCCCGCGTTGTATCACACCATGACTAACGAAAATGTGACTGTAAATTTAAACCACACAACAGAACACGCAGGTATAAGAAAATAAAAAAAAAAACAGATAGAT
>BLFN01000126.1:84629-87129 GCA_014634225.1 Acropora yongei | reverse complement strand
AACAATCACTTCATACATCTGTTTATTGTATCCCCAGCCGCTGTGTTCTATATACGAAACTATTTTTACAATCATCACAATCCATTAAAGCTTCTAAATTTAATTTCCTAATTGCTCTTTTTAATATCACAACTGAGGAAGCTATTCTTACACTAAGTGATAACTTAGAGCACAGTAAATACCCTTGATATTTAAGAGAGCGATTACCATAATTGACTGCAATGAATAAGTTGATGGCTATATCGGCAGGATACAAGAACTTCTTCATTTACAGTGATGCGAACGTTTTTGTGAATATTTCTTTTCTGAAGAGATATATGAAATGTTTCATATATTTCTTTTCTATATTCATATATATATTTCTTTTCTGTTTGCCCTTACTATGAATGTTAAAGAAAAGAGGAAGTAGCGTATAACAACATCTATCCGAATATTCAATGGTTTAAGCCAACGAGTGCCCTCCATAGATATAAGCTTCAATGGCTCAAATTTAGAGGTCTTGAACCAGTGATGAGCATCTCACATGTTTTCAAATTCTTACAAGCCATCAAAAAAGAAACAAAAAATTCAATCCACTTATACAAGATTTCTATATGTTGGCAGGGTGATATATTCTAACAATATGCTGGTGGTTACATGTTCATTTTAAACAGGTTTTTCTCGAAGCCGACTTAGGAACAAGTGGGCCTGGATTTGTTGCTATTCGAGGTGTTCACACCGTACCTGATTTTTGTGACGCAATTCCCCACAGTGCAACGCAAGGTATTGCCATATGGTTAAGATTCCTCAATATTAATACCAGTGGCATCAGATCATGCTTTCATTGGCAGGAACAAAGTAATAAGCACTACAATTCGGGACATGCTGGCTTCGTCAAAGATCCTGCAAATGATGACAAGAATACCTATTTTAATTTTATTATCTTCCCTTCACTAGAAGTTTTATTTTCCTAAGAAATGCATATATTTTTCCTTTTTAATTTTGTCCAACAGATTGCGGCACAACCTTCACAAATTCTTCAGGGTTTATCTTCTCTCCACATTTTCCCAGCTATTACCCACCTTCGAAATGCTGTAAATGGATAATCAGCGTTCCTTCGGGAAATATCATCAAACTGAAATTTATTGAATTCCAGTTGGAAGAGCACCCATCCTGTTCAAACGATTACATTGAGGTGTTTGATGGACATGCTGAAATAGCGCAGCGTTTAGGAAGATATTGTGGGGAAAGATTTCCGATCTTCATTGAGTCATCATCAAATGTTGTTGAAATAATATTTTCCAGCAATGAGAATATTACGAGGTCTGGCTTCAAATTGCTTTACACTTCAGAGAAAAGTGAGTAGCGGCAAATGTGTATCCCATGTTTGATGGCCATTTTCTCATGAATTACGGTCAACATAAGTGGATACAGAACGTCACTTAGCACAAATTTTGTCTTTGTCGCTTTTCCTTATATATAAGTTAATCCAAATGCAATATTAAGGAAGGGGTTTAATACGATAATTCAATATTTTGTCACTATGAAGGTCGTTTGTTGAAGGCAAGAATAATTTGCAAGAATAAGCTTGCCCATTTTAATTAATTGCTTACGGCTGCGTTGATAGAGTCAACTTTGAACCCAAAACGTAAAATATAGGCAAATATTTTCCTTCTATATTGAGTAAATACTAATACGGTCTAGTTCAAAGTGCCAAGATCTATATGACATGGTTTTGAAACAAATAGATCTTTCTGGCGGCCATTCACAAGTTTGATATTTTCACTCTTCTGCTATGGAGCTATCTAGGAACGACTGCTATCATTTTTAATTTCCCTTTAGTTGATGATCACCATATGGACTGCATTCAGTTTGAAGGTTTGCAACTTTTTTCACCCTTTTACCATTATTTCTGTATTTAAAAGCAACAAATTAAGAGAAATCCTACATTCTAAGTCTCCATCTGGAAAGCACTTTCGATCCAAGTTAGGTGAAAAATTCCTTTTTTTTTATGTACCTTATTATTCCTTAAATTCGCTTCTTAATTCTAGGCATTTGCAATAGAGATGAGTAATAGTACTAACACTATAGACCCTAAAATATACAACCATTCTTGACACTGAGTTATAACCAGTCACTATCTTTGAGATGTGGATCAAAAAGCAACGATCAGTGTCTTCTGTATGTATGAGCGAGGTGTCATTCGCAAAGTAGTTAACCTATTAGTCTAATGCTCGTCTTGGCAGGGAGGACAAATTCATCAGATAATTCCCTGGTTACGTTGCGTTAAAATTTACCATGCTATTTTTATCACAGATTAATTTATTCATTCACTCGTTTTCTTAGCTATTTGATGTTGTTACTGTTGCTTTCTCTCTCCGTTTCTTTTTCCTTCTCCACTTCCTGGTGTCATTTAGGTTGTCCTTCAAGCTGTGTGTGTATTCCTGTTTCCTCTAAAAGTCAAGACATGGTGATAACTGTTCAAGAAGGGCGAGAAATCAATACCTTACCTAGGAAAATT
>BLFN01000126.1:35000-37500 GCA_014634225.1 Acropora yongei | reverse complement strand
TGCTGAGGAATCCTAACTATTAGGCATTGATTGATCACTTTACTATAGATGCATTGTTTCAAACTATTAATTTCTAAATTTGCCTGCTATGTAGTACTGTGATCAAGGTATATGCCAGTTAGGTGGGAGGCTTCATGTTGAGGAATCCTAACTGTTAGGCAGTGATTGATCACTTTACTATAGATGCATTGTTTCAAAATATTAAATTTCTAAATTTCCTTGCTATGCAGTACTGTGATCAAGGTATATGCCAGTTAGGTGCGAAGCTTCATGCTGAGGAATCCTAACTATTAGGCATTGATTGATCACTTTACTAAAGATGCATTGTTTCAAACTAGTAATTTCTAAATTTCCTTGCTATGTAGTACTGTGATCAAGGTACATGCCAGTTACCGGTATACTGAATTAACACCAAAAGAAGCTGTTGTTGATGAAGCCTGTCTTTCATCTCGTGTCTCATGTGAAACATTCTCCTTTGTTTTTGGTGTAGTTTTTAGAGAGTTGCATAACTTGCTTCTATTGAAGGTTTGTGGAATTACAGAGGGGATTGAACCTTCATTTACCATTTATAAAGCTCTTCGATCAGAAAGTATATGTGTCAGTGAAATGTCATGGTTACACATTTTAATGCAGTGTTGTAAAGTAATACTGTAATTATTATTATTATTATTATTAAATAAATGATAAAGTGAAGTTATTGTTATCTTCATTTAACTGGGATTGTACACAAATTATGACATAAAAGGAGATAATATCTTGATTGTAAAAGTGAAGTTTGGTGAGTGGCAGCCCAAAATAATAGACTTCAATAAAGCCTGTGAAATAAATACATCCAAGATAAAAGAAATTTCTGTAAGTGAAAGAGCTAGACTTAAGTTTGTCATAAACAAATTGATCTAGCACTGCATGTTGGTCAATATGCCCCTGGTCCAACTTCAGATGTATGTAGCTTTGGTTATATGGCTATTAAAATTGCTCAAGCAAAGAAATTAGAATTATTTGAGAAATTTACTCAGTGGTTGTAGGTTAAAAGAATGTTATTTCATGTATTAGGGCAGTATAATGAGTGTAAACGAACAACAAAAGCCTTTCTAGGGAAAGTGTTTCAGACTCCCTTGAATCTAAAGCAGATCTACTAGGAAGTGTACTTTTGATTCAGCCCTGAAAGTGCATTCGTTTTGAGTACTATATGGACTAAATCAGTCACTCCTTGGGACTATTGTTTTCCTTTTGAAGAGGTTCAAAATGGCTTAAATAGCGCCATTTTAAGGCGATGACAAGAACTATTTAGTTCTTGTAAGAGGGCTATTTTACATAATTAAGGACCAAAACAGCTCTTGCAAAGAATGTCGTTTCAAACGTGTCGGTGCCAATTTAGTCATTAAGAAAATGTTTGTTTTGAGTATAGATTGGGCTAAGTCGGCCACAAAAAATGGGCCAGTTTTCCTCCTTTCTGAAGGGCATGAAACGGTTCCAGAAGGGCTATTTTGGCCCTCCAAGCGCACCATTTCAACCCCTTTAAAAACCAAAACAACCCCCCATTTTTCCGAAATAGCCCGTCTGTGTATTCGTTTCAGCTACCTCATACAGGACTATTTCAGCCCTGTTTACTGGGGCCAAAACAACTCCATTCCAAAGGGGATGAATCAGCCCCAAAAATAGTACTGTATTTTACTCACCGAAACGGCCCCATTTTTGGGGCTAAAACAGATCTTTTCGATTTACAGTGTATACTATAACCAAGACTTTTAAGCAATGGCCTTTAGTTAACCATTGCCATTGTTCTAATTCAAACGGAATACGATTCAAAGTGCTTGCAAAGCTTATATATATTTATGGGAACTCAAGTTGAACTTACAAGGTTGTCAGAGAGGATAATGATGCCAGCGACGTTGAGGAAATTTCTTTTATCAAGTTAAAGCTACAGTCCCTAGAGGATAACAAAAGAAGAGTGAATATAAGGCATTGGACATGAAATTCCTGAGACGAAGGGCCTCTTCCACTACATACCAGCGGCCACATGAGACCAATGCAACGGCTCTCGCCAAGACCACAAATATGATGAGCACCGCCAAACAGACAATGACCATTATCAGTGCAACAAAGAGAACGACGAAGACCTGCAAAGCTACCGAAAAGACAAACCCCACCACTACTACTGAAAACTCAGCCAACCCCACCACACACAGAAGACAATAACTACCACTACGACTGAAAACTCCCCTAGCCCCACTACACACAAAAGACAACAACCAACACCACCTCAGAGAAGACAATAGGATCTTATAAGCAACGACAAGGGCGATGGAAACGGCAACGTCAGAAATGCATTTGAAAGCTGTGATTGGTTCAACTAGGAAGAATAATTGTGCAACAAACGTAGCGCGGGCCTAAGCGCACTTTTTGCATAATCTGCCATTTTTTCCAAATGACAAGATCAAGCCACAACAGTAATTTATTCACTTTCTTTCCTTTTCTTGCTTTTGAAAGACAAAAATAA
>BLFN01000126.1:27500-30000 GCA_014634225.1 Acropora yongei | reverse complement strand
AAAAGAGCTACTTATTGGCGCTTTCAAATGGGCATTCAGGGATTCATACGTTTTAAATTGATTTGTCTGTTTACGATTTCTTTCCTTTTTTGAACTTTTAACTACGCGTTCTTAATTATTGTAGGTTTCTTTAAGCACTATCGGATTTATGTATTTGGAATATATTTTGATTTTCATGTATGACCTTTGGTAACAAGTTTTGATTTTTTTCAACTTTCAACCACTTTTTGCGAATAAAGATGATTATTATTGCGTCAGATTGTCAAAATCTACCCTTCCCTAACAAATCTACCCTACGCAACTCAAAATGATTTTTGAGACCACCGTTATGTTCCACTTTCCTTGAAAAAGCACTATCTGACTAGCACATTTGGCTGAAATAAAATAACCTTCACAATACCTTAAAAATGAAGTTCACAACTGCTTCTAATTTCGGAAAGGCATGTTAAAAGAAATGCATAAATACCCTGAACTTTGCTCCACCAGGCAATGCCACACTTCCGTATTTCCACCATTGGTTAGCATTACTTGTCTCATTTACCACCCACATGAGCCTTCTTGTGTGGTTTCTCAAGTCAAATTGATGGTAGAGACGAAGAAATTGTCTGTCAGCGCCACAGATGAGATACCTGAATCGTAGACACAAATCGCGGTCTTCCTGGGATCGCTCGTAAATTGGGCTTTCAAACAAAGATGTTTTGTTTGATGAGTAAGAAGTGCTGTCTTGGAACACCATGTATCGATAGCCTTTGTAATCGCAAAGGAGAAAAAAAAAGCAAGCAAAAGTTAGTCAACTTGAATTCCGAAATGCATCATATACACCCACTCTACTTAGGTATTGGCGGTTTTGCGCTTGTTTCGTTTTTGGTCCTTTACTTTGAACTGAATAACAATGCTTTTGTTATTGTTAAAAACTTTTCAAATCAGATGGCTTGGACAACTTTGTTTCATCTGAACATTCGAATGGAAACGTACACAAGCTAGAGCAACCGGAAAGTCTGCCATGCTCTACTTGAATAATAGGCATGCAAAATACTTGGTAGAAGGTAAACTATAATAAAATATTGCAGAGAGGGGAGGACTTCGCACTGAGCTCCTCCACCCTGGATTCAGGGTCCGTCTTAGTGGAATATGCTATCATTAAAAATGAATTTACCCCATTCAAGTTGCTATGATGATACAAACTATTACTGATATTTCACGGTAATGAAAATATGGTTGAAGAAGCTCAACTGCATCGTTTAAGTTGATTTCGCAACTGTAGTTCTTATACTAACCACTATTAAAACAAACAAGCAAGCAAACACAAACAAACACCTTGTCCATCCTTTAAACTGTGCTTGCAGTTCTTAGGGGGTACCTCGATGAAGTATAGGAGATAAGTCACCATCCAGTGGATAGACTTCATATAATAGGCAAAGCAATTGTTTTCCCCTGGGCAAGGCATGCATTTCTCAAGTCCGGTTTCTTTTCTTCTTTTTTTGGCTTTTGTTTTACGATTTAAATCTTCAGCCACCTACCTTCGTTATCAGCACATGATGCTTCTTTTGTAATTTTGACATCTGCAACAAACCCTTGTTTGAAGTGCGACCAGGGTATGAGGACATCCATTGGAATCTCATTGCACCCATGCGACATCCACTTTAGCATGCTGCTATCTAAGACCTTGTTAAATACATTCACGTGGCTGATGGTTCCAATAAACTGACCCGCTACAGATTCTACTTTAGCCAGATCCTCTGTTAGTCCGACGATAAATTCCCCTCCTCCTATTGAAGGAAGGCATACACTTGGATAAAGCAACGCTAGTATAGACGATGAACAATATCAGTGGGAGCAGAATCGACGACAGCACAATTGTACACATCAAACGTGAAGCGAATGCTAATCATATCATCCCACGTTGAAAATATTTTTGTTGATTGTACTCAGGGAAACCTTGAAAAGATGCCTGTCATCCTACTAAGATTCGAACCTGGAAAGCATTTCCATAGTATTGTCTTCAACTCAGTGGTCAACAGCAAAGCGTTGTGCTGGTTTTACCACTATGCACATTCGGCTTCATATGCGTTCTACTTTTCTCTTGTTTAACCACACTTTTTCGTTACCATAATAATCTAATTATTTCTCATAAAACGACCTGTCGCTCGTGGAAAATAATAACAAACTTGAATGTTTTTTTCAAAGTCACTATTGAAAAGACAGATGAAAGCAACAATACAAATATTACAACGAAAAAACAGTTTATCCCTTCACTCACACCCAGGTTATTATTATTATTATTATTATTATTATTATTATTATTATTATTATTATTACTATGTGGTTAACAATGATTATTATTAAGTGGTTAACAATGACAACCTTACTAAAATTACTGAGTTACACAATTACTGAGTTACGTGATAGACGATACGCCTAATCTTTTTTTCAACAACTTCAAGACCATCCTTAAAGTCTAATATCTTCATATTCATTCCGGGGCCACAATCAACCAACT
>BLFN01000125.1:326131-329290 GCA_014634225.1 Acropora yongei | reverse complement strand
GAGGATGAAATTGACAGGAATCCCCCACAAGC
Source organism: Acropora yongei (assembly GCA_014634225.1). Lineage (NCBI taxonomy): Eukaryota > Metazoa > Cnidaria > Anthozoa > Scleractinia > Acroporidae > Acropora > Acropora yongei. The sequence continues at coordinate 329,258 of BLFN01000125.1, read as the reverse complement.
AGGAAAGAAGCCCTCGGAGCAGATCCCAAGTACCCCCAAGGTTTCCACAACCTCGTCATTTCCTCAGTACTCAAGAGACGATTTGGCTAATATGCAGTTTGAAGATCCATCAATTAAAGAATTTCTGAAGTACTGGACAGCAAATAAGAAACCAAACACCAGAGAAAGAAGTAAGCTGCCCAAAGAAACCTTCACCCTGCTTAAACAGTGGGATCGTATGCAGAAGGAGGATGGATTGTTGTGGCGAGTGATCCAGGATCAGTCCCTTGATGAAGTTAAACAGCTTGTACTCCCGTACTCCTTGAAAGAGAAAGTACTGAGAAGTCTCCATGATGATCTCGGGCATCAAGGTATCGAGAGGACCTTACAGCTCGTAAGAGCCCGATTTTACTGGCCAAGAATACATGCTGATGTCGAAGAGTGGATCAAATGTTGCGAACGTTGTACCCTAGCTAAGATGCCACAGCCTTGCATTCGCACCCCAATGGGAAGTGTCCTAGCAGCCCAGCCATTAGAAGTGCTAGCAGTTGACTTTACTGTTCTTGAACCTGCTACTGATGGGCGCGAAAATGTGCTAGTAATGACGGATGTTTTCACCAAGTTTACTCATGCAGTGCCTACCAGAGATCAGAAAGCACGGACCACAGCAAAAGCGCTGGTTAGAGAATGGTTTCTTCGATATGGAGCGCCCAAGAGAATTCACTCTGACCAGGGAAGGAACTTCGAGAGTGAGCTGATACAGGAATTATGTCGTCTCTATGGCATAAAAAAGTCGAGGACCAAACCTTACCATCCAGAAGGAAATGCCCAGTGCGAGAGACTTAACCGCTCAATGCACGATCTTCTGAGGACACTTCCCAGTGAAAAGAAGAAAAGGTGGCCAGAACACCTTCCAGAGCTCCTGTATGCTTATAGTGCTACCCCGCATTCATCAACAGGTTACACACCATACTATCTCCTGTTTGGCAGAGAGCCAAAGCTTCTGAGAGACAAAAACTTCTGAGAGACAAAAACTTCTGAGAGAAGAACAACCAAGCGAGGACCCACCAAACAGTGCCCATGAATGGCTAGCGACACATAAGTCTAGCGTAAGAGATGCTTACCAAAAAGCAGGGGAGCGTCTCCAGCAGGCAGCCCAAAACAGGAAAGCCCTGCACGATAAGAAATTAAAGGGATCTGAGCCGGTCAAGCTTGGCCAGCTGATTTACCTGAGAAACTGAGTGCAAGGACGTAACAAGATCCAGGATGCGTGGTCCAGTACCCCCTACAGAGTGGTTGAGTTACCTGATGAGAACGGTGCAGTTTATGCTGTTGAACGAGCTGATGGTACTGGTGACTTGAGACGAGTCCACCGAACAGCCATGCAAATTTGCCCCAGTGAACCTCACATTTGCCAGCCGGCGAGACCATCTGGCAAGAGAACAATGCAGAACGGCAGAGAAACAGACGAGTTCCAGAGAGAGATAGAGTCAGACACAGAAGATATTATCATTCCAGTTCCTAAAAGAGGAAAAACGAGAACTGACTCAGTTCCGGTCCCAGATACACCGACAGAAATTCCTGAGGACCTTGAAGCTGGCAGCGACAGGCCAGCAGAGCCAGAAATCAGAGCCAGAAATCGCGGACGAAGCAGAACCAGAAATTGCAGATGAAGTAGAGCCAGAAATCGCGGACAAAGCAAAACAACCTCTGCGCAGATGTAGTCGGACAACTGCAGGAAAACATGGAAACCTGCACAAGGAGCCACGTTCAACAGTGCAAATTAACTCTTTAGTAGCTTTTCATTTAGTTAATTTGATTTTGCAAGCACTTAGAACACATAAGCAGTACTAGTTCTAAGTTCAACTAATTCTAAGTTTAGGTCAGAAGAATTTGTCGAGGACGACACCCTCTAAGCAGGGGAGTGTGTGACCAGGTTAACAGTTCATTAGTAGACATTTTTATTTTATTTTACTCTATTTAATTTTCTTTCACAAATATGCTGGAATGGAAACAAAGGCAGTTGTGTAGTAATCTTTGTGTCACACACACAAACCACAACTATGTCATTTGGGTCCATTTCAGGGCATAATTGCTAAAGTGTAGGAAACTTACTTCCTTTCTAATAAGCAGGAATTCATAGGTGAATAAACTTTCCTTGTTTAGTAACTGTCTTAGGACAGGTAGGAATCTAGGCTTGGCAATTTTAGTGGTTGATGACTGCATGCTTATGCCTTTAGTAATCAAATGTAACCCAATCTCTAAACATGTAGGAATATTAGCAGTTTCAAGCTAGAATTAGTTCAGTTGCATTCTAACCTTAGCAGATTACACAACTCTGAAGCCTAGCAATACTCTAGTTTGGCCAAGCAAGCTTCTCTTCAGTGTCTTGGTATGTTACTTTCTTGTTAACATGTTTATGATAAGTTGAACTTGTGACCTGATCATTCAGTTCTGTTTAGATTATTTGTTACAATCAGCCTTTCACTTAACTTACCATATTGTCCTGTTTAGTTGTTTTGGAGTAATTTCACCTCATCTGGCCGCATATTTCTGGTCATGTTTAGCTGGGTTCCTTGCTTATTGCTTTGGTTTCACTAAACTGTTTTGAGTATTGCATTATGTTTGTTGATGAGTTCAGTTGTGAAATAGTGTAATATGAGGATCCAATTCTTTGTCTTTGACCTTTTCAGTTTCATAGCTGTCATCACTTCAAAGCGTTAATGGCCAAGTCATTAATAGTTACTTTGTTTAGCATGTTTTTCTGTTCCTTGCTCAAACGATTTTAAAACAATTATTGTCTTGCCTATACTTTAAATTTGTTAGTTTATTTGATTAAGAATAAGTTTTGCTTTATTGTTAAATAATTTTGTGCATGTTCATGTTCTTAGTGTTGGATTAGTTTACATTGTGTGACTCATTCTCAGTTTCACATGGAGTTGTCACTTGAATACTGTTACTTTCAGTCTAGCATTATTTTCTTTTTGTTTTGTAAATAATTTATTTATGCTTGTTTGTGATTTGTTATTCCTTTTAGTTGCTTTCACCCTTTTTCTTACTTTGCTTAATAAATTTGCTTGTGAATTTGCAATTTGTCTGTTGTTCATATAACAACACGAACCTAACTTGGTCACATTAACATTAACAT
>BLFN01000125.1:304408-309408 GCA_014634225.1 Acropora yongei | reverse complement strand
CCACACTCTTTTTTTTAATTCCCAGTCAACAGCACTTAAGATTTCAGAAAAATTGAAATAAATTCCGGAGTACCGGATGAGACAAAAAAGCCAGGCGAGTCTCATATAATTAAGTCAAGAATGGATTCCCCAGTCTGAGTAATTCGTGTTCGATTATCCACCAATTGATACAAATTATTGCTTTCCAAAAAATTAAAAACCCTAATGCCAATATCAGTATTTGGAGATAAAGTATCGCCATAATTGAAGTGGGCATTAAAGTCGCCCAGAAGAACAACAGCCGAGAAGATTTGGCCACAACTTTTAATGTTATCAAAGCACATTTGCAACGACTCCAAAAAAGCTTTTTCCTCAATCGCTGATTGATTAGGAGGGCGATAGCAAACTCCACAAAGAAAAGCAAAGTTATCAAAAATTAGATTGAACCCACAGAAGTTCTAACCCAGCAGAATATTCGAATTCAACACGTCGTTTTACCGCAATATATATATATATATTTTTATTAGAGTACTTACACTACATTAACATGCACTACTTACAATAGATTTTTTTTTTAAAATAAAGAATTTATTTACTCTACTTACAATGCTTTTTTTTTTAAAAACGAATTACTCTACTTACAATACGATGCATAATACTTACGCTACTTACAATACAATATGACAATACAGTACTTGCACTACATTAACATTTTTTTTACAATACATTACAACACACAACACTTTACAAGACACAAATAAGTGTACAAGTACAATACTGAAAACAATTTGCAATATTAACTATACTTACAATCCCTTACAATACATTGTTCACATAATGTTCAATAAGAGATTTTACAAATTACAATGAACAATAAATACAAAAAGGACAATATTATTACTCTTGTAACAAAAGATCTTGAAAGCCCGCCCATTTATTTCTTAAAATATCTTTATTCTTACCATAACTTCCTATATAAAGTTCTACTTCATATTTAAGACGAACCTTAAATTTAAAACCAGTAATGTTTGGAAGAATCAGGTTCCTTCTGCAATCCCAAATATAAAGTTATGCAATAAGGAGAAGATAATTAAGCAAGGGACATGAAGGTCTCAGAATACCAACCACAACATCTTGTAATGAGAGGTGAAGGTTTTCTTTAGTAGTTGAAAACCAGAGTTTTACCGCAGTATGGTCTTTGGCGTAATTAGCAACACCTCCTCCACGCTTTCCAACCCTGTCTATCCTCATGGGATAACTGTATCCAGGAATTACAATAGAGTCATTAGCTATGCTAGAATTCAGTAGTAGGTCGCAAGGATTGACAGGCCTACACAACTCCTTAACAAAAGAGATTTTTGTACCGTGTTTCCGGTTTTTGAAGTTACACTCTCACATGAGGCTATTGTATTGTATTTTTTGGTCTTTGACCTCTTTAAAGTTTCGCTCTCACAAGCACGTCCTTGAGAGATTTTCCTCTTTTGAAGGATATGAGTGGTGGTTCTTTGAAAATTTGCCGTAGAGAAGGCTGATTTTGTATCAAGTGCCATTTTCCTAATAAAACTTTTTTAAGGTGTGGCACTCCCGGATGATACTGTGTCACAAAGGGCAAGATATCCTTTGGGTCTTCATTTTTTTGTTTCAGCGCTGATTCCCTTTCTGTAAATTTAATGTCCGATAGAAGTGTCTCAATCAGACGTTTCGGATAACCTCTAGCAAGGAGACGTGATTTAAATTTGTTAATGTTCTCTTCAAAAGTTGTTTTTGAAGAGTTAGTGCGTAGGAGTCTTAGGGCTTCGCCCTTCACGAATCCTTTTTTGACACCTGGTGGGTGGCAGGAGGAAAAATGGGTGTACTGAAAGGTTTCAGTTGGCTTGAAGTGTGTTTTTACATCCAGAGAGGATTGATTTTGAAAACGTCTGCCTTTGTATACAACAGTGTCTAGAAATGTGGCTTCAGTGTTCGAGATCTCAGCCGTAAATTTTATTGTAGGGTGGTGTGAGTTTGCTTGTGTGATCAACTTGTCTATATCCTGTTTGCTGACATCCCACAATGAAAAAATGTCGTCAATGTATCGTTTCCAAATCAGTGGCTTTATGACGCTTTTGCTAAGAATTTCTGTCTCGATGTAGGCCATGAAGATGTTTGCGAAAGCAACGGCCATTTTCGTACCCATAGCGGTACCGTGAATTTGAAGATAGTTCTTTCCCTTGAATTGGAAAGAGTTCTAGCATTTCTTTGATATAGTTAGTGGGAATTGGAGGGTTATTTTTGTGAAAATTTTCGTACGCATAGCATACTGTAGTGATTCCCTCTTCTTGCGGTTTATTTGTATATAGACTTGTGACGTCCATCGTTACAAGGAAAGTTCGTTTTCCCATCTTCGTCTTTTCAATGAAGTTGATAAAATCTGTGGAGTCTTTCAGATAAGACGTTTTTGATGTGGAAATAGGCTGAAGTAATGTGTCAACAAATGCTGATATTTTTTCTGTAGGCCCGTTACAACCAGAGATTATTGATCTCCCTACAAGAGTAGGCTTGTGGATTTTAGTAAGGGTATAGAATTCAGGTATTCGCGGTGGATTTGGTGTTTGAGACAACCATATTTTAGTCATGTCATCGATATAGTTGTTACGGCTTAATTCTGAGGTCAAGCGTGACACTTTCGTATGTGTTTCTTTCACTATGGGTTGGTCAAGAGGCTTGTAGTTATTTAGGTCATTGATTTGGACTTGGCCCTCTTGTATTTTATCATTTTTATTCATGACAACAAGTGTGGTTCCCTTGTCCGCCTTTTTAAAATTTAGATCTTTGTTTTGTTTCAAAGCGTTCGGTGCTTTTCCTTCTTTGCGTGACAAGTTGTGTTTAGGTCTGGTTATTTTTATTTCCGCAATTTGAAGTTTGACCTCTTCCAGGTAGTGTTCTAATGTTACTGATGGTTGAACTGGCGGTTCCCAATTCGATTTTACATAGAAGGGATGGATTGATTTGTTTCGCCCACGAAAAATGTATTTTAAACGCATTCTTCTTGCGAAGGCTTTATAATCCTGTAAGAGCTGGCGCTTTATTTTGTTTTTCTTTACTGTGGCAGTGGGTATAAATTTTAGGCCCTTCGTCAATAAGCTAATTTGGGTGTCAGTTAAAACCTCCTCAGAGAGGTTTTTTATAAAATTCCCATTGTTATTTGTAAGGGACTTGTTTGATACTTTTCTGCGTTCATTGCGCTTTTTTGTTTTCATTTGTTTCTTTGTCAGCTAACTAATTGACTGGCAAGGACCAATTGGAATGCGCCTTTTTCGATCTTAATCTCATATTACTGTGGCTACATAACCCACTTACCAGTACGTTTCTCGGCGGAATAGAATTGAGTTAAACACTCTACTGTTCCCCAAGAAAAATAGTTGAAATTGCAACTGACGAGAATCGTGAAGATTCGAAACCGCGGTCTTGCTGAAAACCACACTGAATTATTGCTTCACTAATGGACTCCACTGACGACTACAGTGTTGCTCTATTGCCTAGAACGAGCCCATTAAATACAGCATTGAACGAAATTACTTTACCTGGAGGCTCCAAAGATACCGAGATGGAAGAGTCCGGGGAAGAAATACCGAGCTACCAGCCCCAAACGGATCAGCAAAGCAAAGACAGAAAGACAACAGGAAAAGAAGAGCAGAATCAGACAATCTTTACTCTTTGGAAGCAAAAATCAAGAGAACTGAGGAGTCCATTGAAAACTACAAAAACACTTGGACAATAACACTTGTCCGAAGTCGTTACGTTACACTGCGCGGGCAAATATCGCGCCGGACGAACAGCTTAAAAAAGACATTCAGGCGGAAAAAGAAAAGCAGAATCAGACAATCTTTACTCTTTGGAAGCAAAAATCAAGAGAACTGAGGAGTCCATTGAAAACTACAAAAACACTTGGACAATAACACTTGTCCGAAGTCGTTACGTTACACTGCGCGGGCAAATATCGCGCCGGACGAACAGCTTAAAAAAGACATTCAGGCGGTTAAACTAAAAGCAGAGCAAGGTTTCCTCTCAGCGCTAACTAGATTTAACCACCGCCGCCTTGAAAAACAAAAGACTAGGCTTCATAAGGAGAAAGGAAAAACTGTCCGAAAAGGCACTGCTAAGAGAGGCTCTAATACAAGCTTAAGCAAATTACAAAACCAACCGCTGTCGGCGGATATCAGTGTCAAAAGCCTAGCAGCTCTTCTAGGAATGGATTCCGAGAAGGTGCCAACACTACTGTCAACATTACAAGCAGCTGTAAACAATAAAAATGTTGAAAAGGACACATGTCTTTTCACTGAGTCATGTAATAACACTACCCACAAAGACAGCGCAAAGAAGGGAAAACATAAACTGACAAAAAAACAAATGAAAACAAAAAAGCGCAATGAACGCAGAAAAGTATCAAACAAGTCCCTTACAAACAACAATGGGAATTTTATAAAAAACCTCTCTGAGGAGGTTTTAACTGACACCCAAATTAGCTTATTGACGAGGGGCCTAAAATTTATACCCACTGCCACAGTAAAGAAAAACAAAATAAAGCGCCAGCTCTTACAGGACTATAAAGCCTTCGCAAGAAGAATGCGTTTAAAATACATTTTTCGTGGGCGAAACAAATCAATCCATCCCTTCTATGTAAAATCGAATTGGGAACCGCCAGTTCAACCATCAGTAACATTAGAACACTACCTGGAAGAGGTCAAACTTCAAATTGCGGAAATAAAAATAACCAGACCTAAACACAACTTGTCACGCAAAGAAGGAAAAGCACCGAACGCTTTGAAACAAAACAAAGATCTAAATTTTGAAAAGGCGGACAAGGGAACCACACTTGTTGTCATGAATAAAAATGATAAAATACAAGAGGGCCAAGTCCAAATCAATGACCTAAATAACTACAAGCCTCTTGACCAACCCATAGTGAAAGAAACACATACGAAAGTGTCACGCTTGATCTCAGAATTAAGCCGTAACAACTATATCGATGACATGACTAA
>BLFN01000125.1:259442-271942 GCA_014634225.1 Acropora yongei | reverse complement strand
TTATGAGGCTCGAGAATCAAGTTTTGACAATCAAGTTTCGAGTAGCTCAGAAATTTGAGGAACTTGAAGAAAGATTTTGAGGATAATGTCTTCTTTCATGTGCCCAAATTTTGCATTGAAGCGATGGGGATTGTTTTGATTTTATTTCTCACTTTATTTTTCTTAAGATTAATAATAACCGGCAACTACATGGCTCTCATGTAAGCATGCTTGACGACAATTGGCATTGAAGCAATGTCTATCATCTTAATTTTAGTTCTCGTTTTTTCTTCAGTTTAATAGTGGCTAGCAACCACATGGCTCATATGTAAGCATGCTCGATGGCAATCGCCAAAAAAGCGATCTCAGTATGTGCCTCTCATGAGAAATATGCGTCTGCTAATGAGCGCCAAAAAAATTAATGTAAACAGGTTGTGTATCCACATGATGAAAATCAGTAATTGTGCTAAATGCTGTGACTGTTGTCAGTTTCTATGCATCACAATTCAAAATATAGACTAAAACAACTGGAGATGATTTACTGTGACCAAGGTAAGGGCTGGATTGGCTGGCAGTCGCAAACCACGTGCCTGCTCGATCTATCAAATGAAAGCATCTCATATTCAGGAGACATGCAAGGCTGAATTCATACTAAACAACATAAAGTTCAGTTTCCTTTTTCAGTGTCAGTTATCGTAACCACTGTTTTGTTTGGTCTTTGAGACATGTCTATATTTATATTTCCGACTGAAAATCTTTCTGGACGTTGGCCAAAAAAATTTTACATAATTTTATGCTGTAGTTAATGTGACCAAAATGACCGAAGTTTTCTGCAGTCCTAAAAAAGGAACCTGTTAGATGTGAACTTGAATTCAGATGTTTTGTGAGGGATGACGAACACTAAGTGAACACTTTAAATACACGAAAATGTACTGTATTAAAGATGAGAAAATTTACCGTGCTTAAAAGCTTATGCTTGCTTTCAAAAGTGAAGAAATAATTATGTGAAAGGTCCTTTGTTTCCAAGACTCGAAAGTCTTGAATTTGGTTTTGCAAATTTCTTGAAACCCCTCAAATGTCTCAAAACTCGACTCGAGCCTCAACCCTCAAAATTTTCGAGGATCGAGTTTCGAGAATCAAGCTTTCAGGGACCGTCAACTTACCATTGACCAGTACTATATGTTTGCAATTCTTTTTCCAATTGATGGGTCCACGTGAAAGTCTAGTACTGTCAATATAATTTTTTTTTCTGGATTGTGAATTCAAAAGCATTTGGACCCATTTAGCAATGTTCAATGGCAACTGGTGTGTAGCAGGAGTGAAATTGCATTCTAATTCATTGTGCTTCTCAGTTGCTTAAAGGTGCTCGCACAACATGTACTTAACTGTGCCATAAGCATGTACCTGGGTCATCTATCCTGTTACTTGCACACTACAGGGCATTTTACAAGCATATGTCGTGGGAACATGCTGCAGGTACAACACCACAACTAACATAGACAATGAAGGACAGCTGCAGGGAGATGTCTCGGGGATATGTAGCAGCGGTCAATAATTATTCCTGTTTTGTTTTCCTGTACATACATAAAAGTGGAAATGTGGCAGGCAGTATTATGAGGTGAGCTCGCAGCAGGGACATAACTCATTTAGACACTCATTTGCAACTACAGTTATTATGTGTGCTAGGGACATGCAGCTGCAAGGTGTCACATTGTCTGATTTCTTTGTGCCACATGATTTCACAGCGATGTTTTGTCACTGCAACATGTCCCACTATGTGTCAAAAGATAGGTTTTAAGATGAGCTTTAAACCTATTTACTGGTGTGATTGAGCAAGGATCACTAGGCAGTGAGTTCCACAATGATGGTGATTCCTGCTTATGTAGCGAAGCATTACTTAGTTTGAAGGCTACACTGATGTAAAGAAACCTGTTTTATTTTTTGTACTGGTTGCCATTGGTAACCAGCATCATCAGCGACATTGGCAACATTCAAACTGGAGAGGAAATGACAATTGTGTTTCAAATATGAATATACACTTGAAGGATTGAAATACTTGCATTGAAATGTAACTTACGATTCTGTAGGGTATCCTTACATCTGGAAACTGCTCTTTACATGTCCTGTAATGTCTTTGGTTGATTGTTACACAAGCATTTAAATTTGTGGTCTCAATTGAAATGTAAAACCTTCGTACCCAGATCCTGTGGACTCATTTTGGCGCTAAACCGAACTGCCACACAAAATGTTATTTGTATGAAGTATTCCATTAAGCGCAAATAAAATGCTGTGATGGCGAATGCCCTATCTGGTAGCGTGAGCTTAGATTTGACCAATGACATAGCTAGAAGTAGAGTATTAGAATCCCTGAGATTATAGTATGATGTCTTGATACTAATTGAAGACTTTAGGTGCTGAGGCACAAGCCTGTGTAATACCTTAAACGTGAGGAAAAGTGCATTGAAACTGGTGTATGGCCTGATAGCAAACCGATGCAAATAGCGCATTGTTGGTGTAATATGAGTAAACCTGGTTGCATTACATACCAGCCCAGCAGCAATGTTCAGAAGTCTCTGAATTTTTGCAATCTCGCTGTTAGGTATCCTATACAGCAGGCTGATGCAATAATCAATGTTGGACCTTATTAAAGCACAGACTAATGACCCTGTATGCGTCAAATATTATGCAGGGGGTAAAATGCAACAGAACAGAGCTTACTGATATAGCCAGACATAGTGAGCTGTGAATTGAGCGATGATCCAAGGTTTCTAACTACCAGAACAGGACTCACATTAGCAGAGCCTGCCTTAATATTATCAGCATTAACAATGGCTAGTTAACTCTATGTAGCTAGTATCAGACACTCTGTTTTTCTGGTCATTTAACATTACATTGTCCAATATGATCCATCTCCTGACATCACTGATGAAATCAGTCATAGTTTTTATAGCAGTGTCCACTTACTTCCACAGCTGCGTATCATCAGAATAGCAGTGGACTTGTGGCAGGTGACACCCATGTCATTGACAGACACTCGCTAGAACTGGTCAAATAAATACAACCTGCTGTTTCCATTGTGTTGAGACTTCAGATTGCAGCAGGGAATTGTGCTCAGTGACTGACAAAATGCTTGGACACTTGGTCATCTCTGGCAGCAAAATTTCCAGGGACTGCACAACAATAATGATAATAATGGCTTTATTTATAATAATATAATAATAGTGACTTTATTTTAAGAGGGGAGCACGTAACAGTTTAAATACAACTGATTACCCTGTGGCCCTCCATAACGTAATCTAATTGATACATAAAATTAACATAAATGAAAGAAATGATAATTTGATGTATATAAATTAAAGACATATTAAAAGATATCATACAAAAATTCTAAATGATAAAAACATGGTAAAATTTCATATTCCATGTTACAAAAAACTCATATTGCTATTTTGTTGACTAAGTAAATTGTTTATAACTTTCTTTTTCAAAGCTTTGGCATTCTTTAGTTCTTTAAGGTCCTTATATATCCAGGTTATTCCATTCTTTGATTTGCCTCAGGTAGACTGGCAACAATCGATATTGGGATAGGGTCAAGCTGGCATGATGTTTTAGCCACTTTGTCACTGAGCATGCACACTCTATCTTGTGTCAGGGACGTGAAGCTGGTAAACTGTCCATCAGCGCATGTGTCATGCTCATCCATGTGAGGAGGCAATCGAGACTGCCCTGACAGGTCAGCTAGAGACCGATTTATCCTCTCAATTCTCTGGACAAAGAAGTTCCCAGAATCGTTGGCAAGCTGGTCAGGCTTGCCTGGAGGGAAAGAAAATTCATTAGTATCACTCAGCAAGGCCTTAGTACTTTGGAATAGCTTCCTCTGGTTAGAGCTGTTTTCTTGAATGTGATTGGTGTAAAATTTACAATGGCACGGCTTTTCTTGGCCTTAAAAACAGGTTACGTGCAGGTTTAGTCTGGCGCCAGATCCTCTGAGAAATTTGTTTAGCCTGTAATGCAGCCCTCATCTGACTGTTAAACCAGGGAACATGCTCCCTGTTGATGACAGTTTTAGTTTGCAAAGGTGTGTGTTTGTCAAAAAATGGCCTGGACAGTGCAGTTTTAGGAGCTGGCCATTTTCTGGCATCAATTTTCTTAGCCCCAATGTTCTCTTAGAAGAGCAGTCCGGTGCTTCGCCATTTACATCCTGATTGAGTTTGGTGCATAAACTTATGCTTTCTAGGTGGGATAAATTGGGGTTTTGCTGTGGTGTCATTAGCATTGAGCTAAGTCTCAGTAAGAGCAAACAGATCAGCACCAGATGAATAATAATTATTATAATCAACAAATCAGCAAACTTGGATTTTACTGACTAAACATTCACTGAACACAGCTAGTGGTTTAACTGTACAATCTCTAACCACGGTGGACAACAAAGGTTGATCCGTAACAATGGCATTGTTTTCATTGCTAGTTACAGAAGGTGCAAAGATGAATATTTGATTTGTCCCACGAAGGAATTATGCAAATGGCCACCATATCTTTCCCCAGCAATAAAATGTTCTTGAGTGGAATTAACTTGCTCGGAAGCTTGCCTTAGTTGTTGTAATAAGTCTTTGCTTCCATTTGTGAGCTCTGAAATACCAATTATTTCAGTCCGTGTTCACCACAGAATCACATTTAGTGGTTTGGTTAAGGAAAGCAACGAGAAAATAAGATACAGTGCTATCTTGAGTAATTGAGCACCATCGTGAGCTTTCAATAGCTGAGTTAAGACTTAGCTGAAGAATTTAGCTGAAGAAAAAATGAAAAACAGTTGTGCTGCCTGTCAGGTGCTCAACCGCTGGCTCTAAGAACAAACTTTTGCCTGAATTGGCGGGAAATTATACAAATGTAAACAAACATGGATGATAAGCGAATCTCTTACAATGTCTCAACTGTTCACACAAATGATCCTAGAAACTCTGAATCAAATAACAGTACTACATTCCTAGACAGAGAATATGCCAAAGGTAGCCTACACTACAGGGGATCTGTGCTGTGGATTAGTTTTGCCTTAGAGATCAGACACCACTGGTTAGATTACAATGAATTTATGTAAGTTTTTGTTATATTTTCTTAATTTAGCTGTATTTAGACGATGATGATGATAGAAATCATGAAATGCTTTTGGTAATTTTTGCCACTTTTAATGCTACCTCTAAATGAAATAAGTAAAGCGACCCAGCACTCTATTTTTTAAATTTGGTTAGTGCAATAAAATATTCTTGAGTGGAATTAACTTGCTGAGAAGTCTGTGACTTAATTATTCTTGCCTCAGTTGTTGTAATAAGTCTTTTCTTCCATTTGCGAACTCTGAAATACCAATTTCAGTCAGTGTTCACCACAGAATTAGTGGTTTGGTTATGGAAAGCAACGGGAAAACGATACACAGTGCTAATCTTTAGTAAGTGAGCACCATCACGGGTTACAACAAATCTGCTTTTTGGAGAGGTTGCAGTTTTTCGTTTTGTCTTCAGTAACATGTTGACTCATCTTTCATCAACTGGGACATGCTTTGGTATTTCAGCAACAACAAAACTGGTTTCATTGACCTCTTAATGGTTTGGTATGGACCACTGGTGGTAAGAGAACTTTTGAGTATCTCTAAGAGTGTTTGAACTCATCTGTCAGCGTGTAGGCACAAACCAAAGACATCAAAACACTGGAATTCAAGAGGCTGTACTTGTCGACAAGCAAGTTGCCTTTAGTTTATGGTGTTTAGCTACTGATGAATGCCATGAATCCTGTGGATTAATGATCAGGGTATACACCAATTAAATTCTGGTATGGATTTTACCAGAACCGTTGAGCCTCCAACACAAGGTCATAAAGTTTCCTTCTCCAAGAGCAGATGTTATTAAAAAATATTGGAGGATTTTCTATGAAGGGGGAGGTTTTGAATGTAGTTGCGACAGTTGATGGAAGCCATATACCCACTAAAGACATGGCGTCTTCCAGTTCTTAAAGGTAACCGGTCTGACTGAAGATCACAAAAAGCTGAATAAGGAAGTTCCTTGTGTGAGAATAATCACTGACTATATATATGTGCCTGGCCTGATGGAGAGTCATACTGAAAGGCCTGGACGAGGACCACAACAGAATTCCAGACCTTATCATTAGGTGTTATTATCTTACAGAACGTCTGCATTTTAAGAAATGAGGAAGTTGATTTAGGAAGTGACAGTGGTGATGAGGAAGACAATTATCTTGGTGTTTCAACTGAAGCTGTGAGAAGTTGTGAAGGTTGTCATTGAGCATGTACCAAACCAGTATTGTCAAGGTTGCATTCTTTAAATGTGCTTTAAAACACGAGATGTCAAAAACAGTACAACGTTTATTTGCACAGTAAATTCACAGTCTCTGAGAGGGTCTAATGAATGTTCAGCATTAATAAAATTTATATTTCTTAACAGGGTGATTTGTACTAACTAAGATCCTTCATAAACTGTAGAAAGAAATTTGTCCTAAAAGTTGTGCATAACCTGTGCTGTTATTAGTCCTACAGTATTGTGAAAAGCAACAACAAAAAGCATTCAAATGCTTTGCCATTTATGGTTGTGACAGGTGTTTGCTATTAAAAGGCAACAAGTTGAAGATAATGTATTAAAAAACGAAGCAGTTTTTTCTTAACAAAAATCTCCCCAAGTTTCCTGGAAACATCCTCTTGAGACTTAATCAATGCCTGAACCATCCTTTCGTCTTTTTCTTCAGATGTTTTTGTCTGTTGGACCTCCAACATATTAAGAGTTGTATTCTCTGTTTCTGCGGGGTCCACACTTGACATTCAGGGTTTTCTTGGTTGAGGACTAGCTTGTGGATTTTTCCAGCTTCTGCTGTTTGGTTGGTTGTTTGGTTTTGACTCTCAAGATGGCTTTCGCTCAGGTTGTTGAAGCACCAGTTTCCAACAGCAGTCCTTCATGAGACTCTAATCACCCAGGTGATCTTTTTGAATCAAGGTATATCTGATTTTGTCTGTATCCTCGTACTCTACCGCTTCTGTATCCATTATGAACTCATGCAGCAATTCACAAAGTGCTAAACTATTTCAACCTTTATAAGCTGTCTGTAAATGTGATGAAAAAACAAAAGTTGTGCTGATGACATCTCCACAGAAACTTGCTATACGCAACATTAATACCCTACACAGTGAACGTAAAGCCAGTATCAATTATGTTGGTATATGCTTATAGATGAACACCTGAATTGTAAAAGTCAAGTAGCACATTTACACAATAAATTAGTAAAAAATCTATGCTTCCTCTGTAACGGATCTAATTACTTGAATTTGAAAATGCTGAGGCAACTGTATTATACACACATTTACCCAGGTATCTTAATCGTTGAGTGATGACTTAGGGCAACATCTATCAAACTTATTTAAGTAAAATCTGTACAATGCAAAATAAATGTATTCATGGTATCTTCTTTGCCAACAAACAAGAGTCTACCTTCCTACACTATCAAATTCTTGATATTCTCAGAGTTATAAGAAATTTTTTTAAATTTAAAATCTGCTCACTGCAGCCACCTAAATTATACAACAATCCTTCTTCTGTTCCTTCCATTTTTCACAATTTTCTAACACCTGTGGAGACTGGTCACTCTTATAACACAAGGAACTTAACTAAACTCAAATTTTACTGGCAAAATGTTAGGATCAACATGGGTTAATTCACGTTTAAGTACTCTGCTTCAGTTTTTTTGGAAAATGTCCCCTTGATGCTGAAACAATTTCAAAGCCCAAACCAATTTAAGAAACTCTACAAAAAGCCCATTTAATCTCTTGCCAATAAAATGAGATATGGTTATTTATTTAATTAGTTATTAATGCTTCATTAGTCTTAATTCTTTGCTGATGTGTGCTTGCTGTTTGCTTGCTTCTTGCTTTCTGTATGTTTGTCCTTTTACTTCATACTGTGATTTCCTCAATTGATTATTTATTTGTTTTATTGATTGATTGATTCAATATTCATTTTCTCAAGATAGACACGGCATTCAAACAGCATGCTATTTGTAATGTTTGGCACATTTAACTACCTCATGATTGGTTGAGCCAGTTTGACTGTCATGGGTAATTAATTTGTCTAGGTGTATCCATGGAAACTTCCTGAAGGCCATTTTGCCTTGGGAGGGTCGGTCACACAAAAAATGGTTGTTCCATGTTGGCAAGAGCCTTTTGCCCTTTACTATATTGGTTAGTGAATGTGTCTATTGAATTTTGTGGACTGAATGCATCACAGCAGGTGATGGTGAGCAGAACCTTAAATAGGCTATTTTGCTAGCTCTATGAGTTACTGGTATTACAATGTATCATCTTTAGCACATATTTCCTTCTGAAAGACATTTATAACCAATGGAAATTTGAAAAGCTCCTTTAATTCAGACCACAATAAACGTTTGTAAGGAACGTCTATTAAAAGTTATAATTTTTTCCATATTTAGGCAAAAATAGAATTAGTCATTTGAAAATATTTTTGATAGCTTCCTCTCAAAAAGTGTACCTGAATACCAAATACAACTTGTTCAATTCTTCTTGGAAACTTGGAAGTAAATGGTAGTCAATAGCAACTCACCACTTTATTTATTCTTATTTTGACGATCTGAAAAGAAAATTGAGAAATTTATTAAGAGTAGCAAGTTATTTAGAGTACAATTAAAGTCAGTTTTGAAGACTCATGCATGCAGTTGTCTTCCTTGGTAAAAACAGGCTTTGTTTTTTTCTAAAAGTGGATTCAACCTTTGTTCCTGTAATTTGCTTCTGTATTTCAATGTTTTTGATTTTTCTATACTTATAAACGTAGTCACTGGCTCTACTACAAGTGAAGACAATTGCATAACCCCACAGAAAGTTCTAAAACTAAACGAGGCTTACCTTAAGTCGATGTTTGATTGGAATTCTCATTGACAGTCAGTAACGGAGGAGTTACATGAGAAGCTTGCGCATGCTAGCTAGTCAATCTTGAAAAAACCCTGAGCGTGAGCAGAGGGGGAGGAATGTAACTCCTCCGTTCCTGACTGGCGACGAGATAGAATTCCAATCAAATATCGACTTAAGGTAAGTCTTGTTTAATTTTAGAATTCTACCTCGTCACCAGTCCTAGTCACTGCGGAGCTACATGAGACTTGAAAGAGCTGGCCATGCGAGGTAACCGCAGCAATAAGGAACACAGGGAGGGAGAGAAACCCAACATATATAGTAGTTTAATATCATAGTAAGTACAACGTAGCTATCAAATGATCTGCCGCAACCCAGTGTTGCATGACAGCGCGATGATAGCAAGCAATCATACACTGAATATAATAATAAGAGAAAATTCTTCCTTTTCGGAAATGTTCTGGAAATGGCTGAGAGTGCTGGCTCCAAAGTTCACTTCAATTGGTTTGTGGTAATGCTTGGCAAAAGTTTGGGCATTGGTCCAACCTCCTGCTTTGAGGATTTCTGCTAGAGTGAGGCCAGTCAGGGCACCGTACGAGGTAGAGGCTGGTCTAGCGCTGTTGCCGGAGAATGTTCCTGTATCAATTCCTGAGTCCTTTAGAACATTTTTGGCCCATTTCCCTACGGTGGAGTTGGAGACTGGCTTGTGCGGCTTTGCATAGCTGATAAGTAGCTTGGTATTGTGCGTCGCTCGAATTGATTTTGTGCACGCTATGTATTGCTTCAAGTGGGACACTACGCAAATCGACTTGTCTCTCGGGTATGCCAGTAGTTCTATGGGTGCGAGGTGCTTCCCTAGCCTGGTGGTTTTGAGTTTGTCGCCAATAGTAAACACAATCGTCCCTGGAAGTTCTTGCATAAGGGCGGTATCCAGCTTCGTGATGGTATGACATTGCTGGCCCGTTAATAAACAAAGGAGCATAGTTGTCTTCTTAGTGAGGGACTTCAGGTCTCACTGTGTTGGGGGTCCCAAGGATCTGAGGTGTTGAAGGACTATGCTGACGTCTTAGATGGAGCTATATCTTGGCAAAGAAGGCTTAAGTTCAAAAACGCCTTTTAGGAACCGAGCCACTAGTGGATGTGCACCAAAGGTTATGTTGTTGGGGAGAATTAGGACAGAAGACAGTGCCGATCGAGCAGTGTTTATTGCACTGTAACCTAAACCAGAGGTGAACAAGGTTGCCAGAAAATCAATGCCATTCTCCACACTAGTGTCGAATTGATTGATTCCCTGTGACTGGCAGAACTGTTCCCACCGTTTTAGGTAGACCTCATACAGTTTAGTAGTTCCTGTACACCAGGAAGCCATTATGATGTCCTTGGCCTTTGTAGAGATGCCGTGACCTGTTAGGGTTTGCCTGATAAGAGACAAACTAGGAGGGAGAGTTGCTTGTGTAGTGGGTGGGTCACATTGGGACGGCTTGGGAGGTGCAGGAGATATTTGTCTGCCCGGAGGTGTACATTCTTGCAAGTTGCCATTTTCATAGCCAGAGGGAACCATGCAAGAGTGGACCAGTCAAGGGAAAAAGCGTCAATGGCGACTACACCTGGGTCAGGCCGGTATGCAACATATCGGGTGAACTGCGTGTTCAGCCTCGAAGCGAAAAGATCTATTTCCGGGGGGAAATTCAACTGCGCTAAGGCACGTGAAAGGGAGTTCTTAGTAAGCATCCACTCGGTATCCGTTTTATTTTGGCGCGATTCTAGATCAGCCAGCTGGTTGAATTTCCCTGCTATGTGAGCTGCACTGATCCAAATGTTACGTGAGAGACACCATAACCACAATTGGTTAGATAGCTTGTTCAAAATATCTGAATGACACGTTTCCATATGATTTATCACAGCTACAGCGATAGTATTGTCTATCATCAATCGGATGTGTGTATTGTGAAGGGAGTAACAAAAAGCCTGTAACCCGAGAAAAACTGCCAAAAGTTCAAGATAATTGATGTGATTTCTAGCCTCCTGTGCGGCCCATAATTGATGTGATTTCTAGCCTCCTGTGCGGCCCATAGGCCGCCAGTGGAGCGAGTTCTGAACACTGCTCCCCAGCCGTCCATAGAGGCATCTGTAGTGAGGGTGTGATTTGGACCTTCCCGTGTTAAGACATTATAGGAATCGATCACGTTATTCCCCCACCATTTAAGTTCCTCGACAGCCTGGGGCGAGAGCGTGACTTCTTTATCAAAATTCCACTGATCGGCATGTAAGGCACTTAATTTGTCGCGTTCAAGGGACTGATAGTACAAGGGCCCACCGCAAACGGCGGGAAAACATGCCACTATCTTTCCAATTACGCGTGCTAAGTCCCTGATAGTAGGGGAGGGGTCGGCAAGCAAAATATTACAGGCGGTTTGTAGGCCGGTAGCTTTTTCTGGAGTCAACCTTATTGTCATCTCGACAGAGTTCAGTATGAAACCCAAAAATTTGAGCCGTTGTGAAGGGATGAAGGTGGATTTCACAGGGTGCGCGACAAACCCCAAAGAATCAACCACTCGGACCGAATCAATAACATTGCCTACACACTCTTGGTATGTTTTCCCCTGTAAATACATGTCATCAAGATGTGCGCTTGACACATGGCGTCTTAGGTGAAGGGTAGAAAGAGCAGGTTTCAGAAGTTTAGTAAATTTCCAAGGGGCACAGGAAAGGCCATTAGGCAAACAAGTGAATTGGAAAAGGGTACCCCGCCACATAAAGCGGAGATATCTCCTGTCCGAAGGTCTTATCGACACAGAATAATAGGCATCCTTAAGGTCGATGGAGGCCATGTAAGAATCTTTTTCAATGAGCTTGATGACTGTGTTTAGGGTGTCCATCTTAAAATGCATTTTGTTGGTGTATTGATTGAGTTTCTTTAGGTTAAGTATCATCCGATAGCTACCATCTTTTTTTTTCTCAGAAAGATGTCGGAAATTATCTCTTAGTGGCTATGCCCAGTAGGCTCGATGACATGTTTGGATAATAGTTTTGCTATTTCCAAATCTATTACTTGTGCATCAAAATCTGATCTGACAGATTGGGGAAGGTAGTGTTGACAAGGAGGGCTATCGAATTCTATTGCCATGCCAGAAACAGTAGATAAAATCTCTTTATCGGATGTCAGCCGACTCCAGGCGTCAGAGGAATGCGAAACACATCCGGGCCGAAAATTGTCGCAACGAGCTTGGAGATAACCACGAAGAGAACAAGTAATGAAGCTGGGAAAATCACTCACCGATAATTTGATTTGCTCGAGGGAACGCATTATTTCTTCCCTGCAGGGTTGCTGCTCTTCTGATAGGGTACTTTCTTGCGACTGTTCGGTCGCGTGCCCTTCCCCGAAAAAGGTGGTCTTGAGTGGGAGCTGCTCTTGTTGTTGTGTGCTCTTTTTGCGGACCATGAGTCACGGCGATATCCACGGCTGTGGCTGTTAGAGGAAACCGACCGTGTTTCCAATGCGATGGGTTTCTTTCACATCGCGTACTTGTTTGGCGAGGTCCTCCCTAAAGAGAAAGTTTGCAGAGGCCTTCCTCTCTGAGGAGCAGAGGGCATGGAACTCCGGCTTTAA
>BLFN01000125.1:248971-251494 GCA_014634225.1 Acropora yongei | reverse complement strand
ACAACAGAGCATGCCTTAGGGACGGTGGGTAAGTCATTGATATAGACATTAAACAATAAAGGACCCAGTATGGACCCTTGTGGGACCCCATGCAATAAAGGAAGAGCATCAGACAGATAGGATTCGATTCGAACAGATTGTGTCCGGTTGTATAAATAACTTCGGAACCACTCAAGAGCTGGCTGTGATACACCAAGGGCGCGAAGCTTTCGTAACAGAAGAGTGTGGTCGATGCCATCAAACGCCTTGGAAAGATCCATCAGAACCAGTGCAGTGACGCGTCTACTGTCCATGGCCTTAAAGATTGTATCTGTAATAAAAATGTTCAATGTCTCAGTGGAATGGGATTTTTTGTTTCCACTTTGATGGTTTGTGAGACGATTACAACGTGTTAGGTATTCAGTAAACTGATTCAGAGCTACCCGTTCACATATTTTCGAAAGGGCTGGTAACAATGAGATTGGACGATTGTTACTTGGTATTTCATTATCACCTTCCTTAACCAAAGGAATTACCTCAGACTTTTTCCACTTATCAGGAAACACAGACGTTAATAACGACGAGTTAACGAGGTCGGATAGGACTGGTAAAATGCTACACAAACTGTCCTTGATGATAGACATAGAGACTTTGTCCCATCCGGGTGCCTTGTTGGAGGGAAACGATTGTATTACCTTGCGTAGATCACGTGAAGTTACACGTTGAAAATAAAATTCCTCTGAAACGTGACATGTTGGAAGTAAGGTAGGATCTATTTGAGAAAGGCAATTATCTTCAGCGAGTTTCTTGGAGGCAATTGAAGCATTAGCACCTACTGATGTAAAGAATTCATTGAATTCATTAGCTAGATGTTTAACATCTTTAGTATACACTGGGTTTGGCTGTTCTTTACGAGGAAGGCAGCCCCTAATAGTTTTCCACAATGACTGCTTGTTGTTGTTGGTCTTAATCTCTTTCTGGACGTGATCTCTCTCAGCCTCTTTCAATTTTGATTTCACTTTCCCACGAAATGATCGATAACGCTCCCAGTCCAGAATATCATTACTTCTACGTGCAATCTTATGTAATGCATCTCTACTAGACATGAGGGCTTTTATTTCTTTGTTGACAAACGGACTCCGACGATTTCTCATCCTCATGTTCTTGATCGGCGCGTGAACTTCTAAAATGTTCAAGAATCTACCATTAAAGAAATCCAGTTTCTCATTGACGTCATCGATTAAATACATTTGTTCCCATTGCACTAGTGATAAATCTCCATTGAATACTGCAGGATTATAATGCCTGTAGGATCTAGCACAAACAAATTTTGGTGGCGGTTTTGGAAGTTTCAGATTAAGGGATAGGTACACGACAAAGTGATCACTGATACAGGTTTCCAACACACCACTCTTGGAGACAACATCACTATTAGATGTCATGATCACATCGATTAGAGTTGAGGAATGTTCAGTAACTCTTGTAGGAGTAGAAATAAGCTGTTCCAGGTTGAGTGCGGTACATAGATCAACTAGAGCTGTGGAATCGAGATTGATCTTTAATAAATCACAGTTAAGGTCACCAGCGACAATGATCTCTTTACCAATGGTAAGCGCTTTGATGTATTTATCAGTGAAGTCCTCGATGAAGCAATTCACGGGACAGTTTGGTGGCCTGTAGGCGGCACAAAACAGAAAAGATCTCAACTTGTTATGTTGAATATGTAGCCAAAGCTGTTGAAAGCCAGTCGTAGATGTTTGAGTTAGATCTTAAGTTAGATCTTAGATGTTTGAGTTAGATCTGGTTATTCCCCCACCATTTAAGTTCCTCGACAGCCTGGGGCGAGAGCGTGACTTCTCTATAAAACTTCCACTGATTGGCATGTAAGGCACTTAATTTGTCGCGTTCAAGGGACCGATAGTACAAGGGCCCACCGCAAACCGCGGGAAAACATGCCACTATCTTTCCAATTACCCGTGCTAAGTCCCTGATAGTAGGGGAGGGGTCGGCAAGCAAAATATTACAGGCTGTTTGTAGGCCGGTAGCTTTTTCTGGAGTCAACCTTATTGTCATCTCGACAGAGTTCAGTATGAAACCCAAAAATTCGAGCCGTTGTGAAGGGATGAAGGTGGATTTCAAAGGGTGTGCGACAAACCCCAAAGAATCAACCACTCGGACCGAATCAATAACATTGCCGACACACTCTTGGTATGTTTTCCCCTGTAAATACATGTCATCAAGATGTGCGCTTGACACATGGCGTCTTAGGTGAAGGGTAGAAAGAGCAGGTTTCAGAAGTTTAGTAAATTTCCAAGGGGCACAGGAAAGGCCATTAGGCAAACAAGTGAACTGGAAAAGGGTACCCCGCCACATAAAGCGGAGATATCAATGCCAGTTTGAGTGGAAGTTACCCTCTCTCATGAAGTGAGTGGGCAGAATGTGAAGAAAAAGTGACAGGAGCTGTAGCAACTAGAGAAGGAGTTCTGTCAGATGTGGATGGGCCAATATAATCATCCAACTTAACAATTACCGCAATGGGAAGAC
>BLFN01000125.1:238971-241471 GCA_014634225.1 Acropora yongei | reverse complement strand
TAGCAGTGTGAAATGAAAGCCACCTCATTTGACATGCTTTCCTTAGCTTCTTTCCTACTATTTTCTTGCCCTTGTCCAACAGGATAACTGACTTTAATGTTGATTTGAACTTTCTTTGAAAAAGCCATCCGCTTTGGTGAGTTTTCAAGTTCAATGTTCTTTATGTAGTCAATATCACTGGTGGTGTCAGTGCAGGCAAGGGCTAGCTTGTGGCACAATCAGTGGAAGGTAATGACTTTGCTGTTGACTTCTTTAAGATGGGCAGCCACTCCTGAACGTTCACCTGTCATGGCAGCCGCTCCATCAGAGGCCACTGAACTCAACTTTTGATTTTGGAGACGGCAGTCCTGTAGCTTTTTGGTTAAAATGTGGAAGATGGGTTCTGCATTCGCAGAGGTGGATATGATGACTTCAACACGGGTAAGTGTGTAATTCTGTGAACCCCACTTGAGTACTGTTACTTAGTAACGCGTGATGCGTTTTAAAGTCGTGTTCAACTGGGAGGCTGCGCGTAGTAAAACTTGTTTGGATGCAATGGCAGAAATAGTTCACTTCCATTTTCTCAAGCAATCCTGTGATACCTTTTGTTAAGTGATTGTCTGATTCAGCTCTTTTGTAGCTGGTGTTTTGACCGTAATTTGTTCGCGACGTGGAAGCATGAATTCAGCATAACTTTGAAATTCGTAAAGATGTTGTTCATGAAAGATTATGCCAATAGGCCAGTTTCGAATTGTGCAGTAACAAAGGAACAGAGTCGAGGTTCAGGGGAATAATTAGGATTTTGTATTGTTCAAAACAAAGGAAAATGCAAATTATTCCCCTGAACTCTGTTCTTTTGTTCCTGCACAATTCGAAACTAGCATATTTACACTGTCTTGAAAATTTTTTTTTTGCTCTTTTAATTTTTATTTGAAAACAAAAAAAAAAATTACTAGCAATATTGACAATGCGGTACTTACACTACTTGCAATTCAATGCTTACTCTACAAAAAAGAAAAAAAATATATATATATATATAATAAAACCAAGCACTGACATACGCACACGTGTGTTTATATATATACACATGCAAATAAATACGCCAATGCTTCAGAGTTATCTTTTGCATTTCCACTGAAAATGTGCCAATTTATTGTTTTTTTTGTACATACATATTTTTCTATCTGATATCTGATATGAAGTTTAACTTTGAATCCTGCTATATTTGGAAGTTTATTGCTCCTTTGACAATCCAAGAAGTACAATTTTCCTATAAGTAATACTTTAATAAAGGGCATTCTGAATTCCGACGCAAATGCCTCTAAAAGTTTTGGGCACTGACTGATTTTTTCTGCCCAAAGAATAAGATTCCAACTCGTACCAAAAATGTCGTGCATGAGTGCCGTAGAAGAAAAAATGATGCAGTGTTTTTGGTTTGAGCCAAGGGGATCCCCATTGAATATGGTGCCCCCAAGAGAGATTACCATCAATTAGAACACCTAGGTATTTGACAAATTTTTTAAGTTCAAGAGATACCAATGGGTCCGAGTTATTGTCAAGTATTAAGGTTAACTTCACGGTTTAGTTTGCATTGATAAGGATGAAAATTTATTATAACAAAATCAGATTTAGATACGTTAAGAGATAATTTGTTTGAATTCAACCATTCACACAACTGTAATAATTCTTCATTGACGGCAACTTCAGGTTTATTTAGATCTTTTTCTGCCTATGTTAAGTTGGTATCGTCAGAAAAAAGGTAAAAACCAATTTTTTTAGGGGAACAATGCATGTCGTTGACATAAATTAAGAAAAGAAGCGGACCAAGTACAGGACCTTGAGGGACACCGCATACTATTCTTGTTTTGCTAGAAACAATAGAAGTGATTTGGGTTGATTGCATTCTGACGGACAAGTATGACGAGAACTAATCATGAATTATTCCTCTAATTCCATAAAATGGTGCAATAATTATTTATGTAACAAAATCGAATGATCAACTGTACCAAAGGCCTTTTTTAAATCATTGAAAATGCCACAAGAATATAGTCTTTTATCAGTGTTGTTTAGAATATCCAGAATTGCTTGTTGAGTTGAACAGTTCTCTCTAAATCCATATTGCGATGTAAAAAATATATCAGTGGGTCAGTTTCGTTATCCGCTTGGAGTTACTATAGTATGCTTTAATTTGTGGGGATAGATACCAGTTGAAATAAACATGTTCATTAGTTCAGTGAGGGTATGAGATATAGCTTGATGTGCGGACTTCAGAAGATGAACTGGACAAGAATATAGCCCATAGGCTTTGTTTGATGGAGTACTCAAAATTTCCATTTCAATTTCAGTAGAAGTGACAGCATCAAAGAAGAATGAATTGGAAGAATTTGAATCCCCTAGGTAATCCTTGAAGTCCCTGGTGAATAATGGTATACTATTTGTAAGTTTATGTCCGACAGATGCAAATTGATGGTTCAATACATTAGCTATTTCTGATTGGTTTTGTGTTGTACCCCGGTTGTCT
>BLFN01000125.1:201287-203787 GCA_014634225.1 Acropora yongei | reverse complement strand
ATCAGTGAAAAATAAAATACACTGATTCTTCATCAGATGACCCCAAAGACATAGACTAAGGACTATTGGATAAAATTCAAGAACAGCAATATTATAATGAACCGAGGTAGCTGGCCACTTTCCATAGCACCACTTAGAACCAAAAATTGCCCCAAAACCTAAGGAGCCCGCAGAATCGGTGAAAAGCTTCAAATGTTCTGAGTTACACCTTTGATCACTCAAAAAGAAAGACTTGCCATTGAATGAGCTTAAAAAGGTTTGCCAAAGTTTCAAGTCTGCCTTTACCTCCTTGGTTTAGCGAATTTGATGATATGGAGAACGAACTCCAATAGTAAGATCAATCAACCTTTTCAAAAAGGGGCGACCTGGTGTAACTACTGAACATGCAAAATTAAGAAGACCAACTACAGATTGAAGATCCCATAAAATAACTTTTTTCCTTTTTAGCAAGAGAGATATGGCAGCTAAACATTTCTCAATCTTCTCCAGAGGAAGACGGGCTTCAAACAAATTAGTATCTAACTCAATACCAGCAAATGATAAAACTACTACGACCGCAAGTTTTATCTGGTGCTATGGGAGCAGAAACTGATAAAATTAGACAGTTGCGACTTACACTGTTGATAAAGGGGCTATGATTAAAAAATCATCTAGCAAATGAATAATATAATCAATCCTTAAGTGCTTATGGGCAACCCATTCTAAAGCAGTGCTAACCAATTCAAAAGTCTTAAAAGAACTAGAACAACCCATAGGCATACATTTGTCAAAATAATAAAAGCATTGCCATTCCATTCCTAATAAATGATAGTCTGAAGGTGAAACAGGAATTATACGAAATGCATTTTTAACATCAGTTTTCGTTAAATGACACTGTTTACCAGCCATTTTAATTTTATGTATAGCATCACATATTGTGGCATATTGGACGCTAGAAAATTTGTCTAAAATACCATCATTTATAGAAGATCCTTTAGGAAAAGACAAATGATGAATAAGACGATACTCTCCAGGTGTTTTCTTAGGGACCACACCTAACGGAGACACACAAAATTTCTTAAAAGGGGGTGAAGAAAAAGGTCCTGCAACACGGCCTAGCTCTATTTCCTTCTTAATCTTATCATCAATAACCTTAGGATTCTGGTAGGCAGAAATTAAATTCTTTGAACTATCTGAGTATTTCTTGCCATTAAAATGTAAGGGAAAGCCAATTTGAAAACCTGAAACAATCTGATTATAGCACTCATCATTGTAGCCACTCAAGAAAAATTGTAGCCTATGAATTTTTACTGGTGTTGGCAGCAAAGGACTTTGATTGTGGGGCTCAAGGAGATTTACTGGAGGGACGAAAATTACAAAATTTTGGGGCATGAGAGGCATCACAATTGAAACATAAATGTTTATATGGACAACCAGGACAGTGTGTGCCTCTACTGAATTTAAAACAATACCCTTTGGGGATCTTTTCTCGCTTATTCTGAGAGGGGATTGCCCTTACCAAACCGACTGCTGTGGGCCATACATGGAATTGGTATGGGACATGGCTTTCCATAGGAGACCCACATGTAATTTCCATTGTCTATTTCTATGGAATTGCTACGTATTTGTCAGAATTCCATATGTTTCCCACATTTTATGGTATGGGGTTCATATGGCTCAGCCCCATACCAATACCATATGATCTGTGACCCTTGACTATTGGAATATCTACGTATTTGGCAGAATCCCATGTATTCCCCATACCTAACAAAATGGCATTGATATGGCTGAGCCCCATACCAATACAATATGTTACTCCTAGAAAAATCCCATAGCACTCCCAATTGTCTAGTCACTGTGGTGGATGATGTGGGAATGCTATGGACTTTGTAAAGTACCATACCATTCCCATATCATGTAGGCCATAGGTAATTGACAATGAAATTAATATGGGATGAATACAATCAATTTAGACTAATACTGTTCAAGAACTGTCTGTGTGAAAAAAAGGTCTCCAATATCCATATAAATCACTTTCACATTTTTACTTCTCTCATCAAGTTTTTTGATCATAACAGTAACATGTAAATTGAACTAATTATATTTCACAAGTTGAACTTCACTGAGCAACAGCATGAATTAGCTTTACAAACAATGCACAAAAAGGAAATTTCTTTTTAATGACATTTCAAGATGGCACCATGCCTTGGTGGCCTCTGTGCTTCAACACAT
This sequence comes from Acropora yongei, assembly GCA_014634225.1. NCBI lineage: Eukaryota > Metazoa > Cnidaria > Anthozoa > Scleractinia > Acroporidae > Acropora > Acropora yongei. Next base: position 201,576 of record BLFN01000125.1, on the reverse strand, counting down.
TTCATGTTAATTTTCTGTATCACTTGACTGGGCTTGGCCCATCTTAAAAAAATTGGAGCACACCTTACCTATAAAAAGGAGAGAACAATAATAATAATTATTACTTATAACAGCATAATTTCGGTATTCACAATGATAAACCATTTCTTGGAGAAAAAAATCCAAAATTTGATATTTCATAATAGTAAAATGCAACTCACCACCAATAAGGGACTGGATGATAGCAGCATTTAATGGCTAATGGCCAGCTCCATTCTTGGTTTTTTTTTTCATTCCCCATTGCACAGGA
>BLFN01000125.1:162358-164858 GCA_014634225.1 Acropora yongei | reverse complement strand
CATTGCAGCCTGCATAGGGAAAGACCGCGGCTAATTAAATCATATACCAGAAAAAGATAAAAGTAAATCTGTGTTTGGTAAACGTACGTTTCACTATGATGAGGCAACAACAACGGAGAGAAAGGGATGGCTAGTCCTTAATTTCAAGGCCACATTACCTCTGCATGATCAGAAGATCATCAGTTCCTATTTTCTTGGTTTGGTAATGGATGCTTTGCACCGGGAATGTGTTCTTCAGAAAAAGACATGCAATGAATTCCTTTTTGTAGTTTCCTTTTCCTGGCTTTTTGTTTGGCTTTTTGGGCACAGATGCTACACACAGAGATTAGTTGTGGTTAGGTGTTTGCTTTGAGAACTTTATTCTCTCCATTTGGCTTTTTTTTCATATCAGTGATGCCTTGCATACTGTCTGTATGGTACCAGGCACAGGGCTACAGCCATCTCTTCCCCCGAAATGTTTACACTGATGTTGGTGGAATTCTTGTCATGCTTGCAAATGCTCCGATATTGGAGTGTAAAGCATCCCGTGTGTTGGGGGCCTTGTGCAGTATGTCTTTTTTGATGCATAGGACATGTATGGCTGAGTCAAAGCAGTAAGGTATGATAGCCTGGTCAGGACCTACTTGTTTGGCACATGATGCAGGTGATGGCTAAGATCTTACACATGAAGAAACTGTTGAGGCAGTGCTCTTGGGGTTGATTGTCTTTTTATTGTAGCCCTAATAAAAAAGGCATGTTTCTCTCTTAATGGCTTAAATGTCAAGACTGTATATGTGAAAAGGAGCTATATGGAAAAAAAATGTTGCGTCACTGGCACTTCACTGGAGACAATCTCAACTTTAACAAGTTGGGTTTTATGTGTATCCTTCTTTATCTAGTTTGTCATTTTTCTTGTATCACAGCTTTTTTTCACCATATTGTTTGCTTCTCCTTAGGACTGATCTGCAAGATAACAAGCTCCAACATCCCCAAATATTTCCCAACAAATGCAAGAGAATTTGGCCATGTGATCTATGCAGTTTTTAAGGCAACTTCAAGGTTATTTTCAAGAAACCAATAATTTTGTTGCTGAAATAAAGAGATTTTTATCTGTGGGAGGAGCTTTTCTAGTCCATGTTTGCTTCTCTGTTCTGAACGCCTTAATTGCAGTGATGAATTAATATTAGTTAGTGCTCTCCAATCATTCATTTACCATCTCTCCCTCAAGCTGTTTCTAAAAACTGCCTGCACAGTTCTTCCTATCACCTCGTCGACAATAACATAATTGTTCATGGTTTCTTTGATTTGATGCCAGTTTTGATATTTAAGAAAGTACGAGAGATGGAGTTGCAGATGAATTCTCTTTTAGAATTATTGTTAACCCATCTAAAAGTAGGGACAATCAATATGCCTGCCTTTGTGTTCCATAGTTTTTGAGTCCTTTCCATGTTTTTGAAAGGGAGAAAAACACTTTAGTTGGAAATGATTTACGTAAATGTGTCTAATCTCTCATTTTTAACCTTTTCCCCCTGCATGTTTTCTGCTGCTTACGTTGTTAAACCTCTCATTTTTCTCTGCTCTTAACTGTTCCCCTCGTCACTGGGTATAAAGCAGTGCATCAAAGGCTATGTATGCATTTAATCATTGTCATCTAGTTACTAGTGTGAGGAACTAGTTGTGTCAGTGAATGGCGAAGACTACAAAGAAGAACGCATTAGTCCAAACATTCAAGTTTTCTTTGCAACATAAAGAAGTACAATGAACTCGAGCCATTTTGATTCTCTTGCAGATGGTTTTAATTCACCAGGCTAGAAAATCTCATGATTGGAGGTTGCTTCATCTAATGATGATAAGTGAAGAGCCTTTTTCGTGTCTGCTAGAACCCGCCGAAAACGAAAAATAGCATTCTTTCTTTTTCATACAAAGAGAGCCTATGATCTGTGGTTTTTTCTTCTTGATGCAGTAAAAAAGCTTCAGGATTTTGTTTCATTTGATGTATCGCACAATAAAGCCACTTAAAACAAATGTATATTTTGAGATAACAAGAGTGTAAGGGTACATAGATACAAGATACTTCACTTCCTTGTTCTTGGTATGTGATTAGGTGCTTTCATCCTTATATTGGCTTTTTGTGGACTCACACTTTGTTAAGCTTTCTTATGGGCTTGAGGTGGCTCATTCTTGAGAGAGTATTCAGTGGTGTAATTTGAGGAAGAACAGTAGCATGACTTCTCGTGGGTGTAGTAAAAAGCTACCCATCGTTCGCCTCTCTTGATGCTCTCGTAGACAGTATTTGCCAGATTGCGAGCATACTGTAAGGATGCAGGAAACTGGTCCTTAAAATGAACCATTGCGTGGATGGAGGTTTTCCACTTGTTCAGCTCTTTTAACATCTCTTTGAGATGCTGAAGATATTTTATTAACATACTTACTGATGACTGTGTTTGACTTCAAATAGTCCCCTTCGCTCCCATAGGTTTAGGTGGTTTGTCCAAGAGGGACATGACCCCATCTGTTATTC
>BLFN01000125.1:152358-157358 GCA_014634225.1 Acropora yongei | reverse complement strand
AGTTCACTTTTCTTCAGAGTTACAGTTTGGATACAGTTTAAGGTAAGATAAGATATAAAATCAGTCAGTGAATGAACCAACCAGTCAACCAACAAACCAATCAACCAAGAAACCAATCAATTAGCAGGCAATTAAGATACCCACCCAGGCATATTTGGTGCATTTTTGAGTCTATTTATCATTTTGTCAAAGAAAAGTTTAGTTAATTTTCCATCGTACCTTTTATTCAAAAGAACAAGGTAAGTAACTAATATAATAGCTTAATATAACACGAAGTTCATTAGTGTGAATTAAACAAAAGAACGTTTAGATCCTCAGACGACTCAACTACATCGCCTGAGGCGAAAAAACGATACTATGTGAAAAACATCTTTTGTCGTCACCTTTGTGGCAAAACAATTTTCTGTAAAGACTGGGTTGTTAAGGGTATTATGCAAGTTAAACATTTCATGGATGAATCTTCCAGTTCCTTTCCCCTTGATGCTTTTAGACTAAATATAACTTGCAAGTTAGACTACTAACCTTTGGATTACTCTCAGCAGTCAATGAAACGATTTTTAAAATTTCTTATGAGTCAAGGGCCATCTAAATTTATTTACCAAGTGTTGTGTATTAGGGTTCGAAATACTACTGTAGAGTACACAGTGAGTCAGGCCAAGTGCTTTACACAACTGCTTTATTACAACTGAATCAAATATCTGTATGTACAACGATATTTTCACAATAATCACATGACTGCGGTATAGGGTGTGCTAACCAATAGCTACTGGTTATTTGACAACTAAGAGATACCTTATAATAGGAATAAACACTACATTCCCCACACTTATTCTAAAGGTGTATAATATTATCACTTTCATGGTTCGGATATTTAAAACCTAGGCCCTGAGGAGCTTTGCGTGGTCTGACATGAGATCGTGCGATTGCCGTTGCCTGCGCTGTCGCGGCGCTACCGAGTTTGCTAATTGGCCCTTTCGGACTGGTTTCTACGGTTTCTAATCGCGGAGTTGCAATCGCTGGGATTTCAAGGACCTCTTTGTGAATCACAATATTCGGAATAGGAACTACCTAACATTTTCTCCACGAATCGGATGTACGATCTGCGATCTTTTCTGATGCATCTTGTCGATGTATCAGTTCCAGAGTTGATCTCCTACTAGAACTTTATAAGAGACGGGACCAGTCTGCTCTGTAACCGTGCCATCAAGCCATTTCGGTTCTCCTCGCAAGTTTTGCACTAGCACTTGTCCTCTCAATGCAAATTCTCGTTCGCTGCTACTTTTGTCATATCTGGTTTTCTGATTGCTTTGCTTGTTTAAAACCTTTTGACCGAGGTCAGGGCAAATTAAATCTTACCTCGTTCTTACTCGACGGTTCAGAAATAATTCAGCAGGTGTTTGGCCGGTTGTACTATTTGGCGTCGTTTTATAACTGAACAAAAATCTAGCTAAACTTTGCGTAATCGAATCCCTTCCCTCCACCTTAAAAAATTGCTTAAACGTTGTACAAAATGTTCTGCTTGACAGTTTGATCCATGGTGATATGGAGCAACGAGCGTGTGCTTAACCTCATTTCCTTTCATAAGTGCAGCAAATTCTTGTGAAGTGAATTGTGAACTGTTGTCGCTCAGGAGTTGCTGTGGAATGCCGTATCTCAAGAACAAGTCTCAAAGTTTCTTGATCGTTGCTTCACTTGTGATGCTAGACATTGCTTCTACTTCTAGCCATTTTTAATGATTATCGACGACGATCAGGAACATTATTCCCTTAAACGGTCCTGCAAATTCGATGTGGACTCTCTGCCAGGGCATCTTTGGCCAATCCCAAGGGCGCAAAGGTTTGTTTCATGACTTTTGAGCATCGTTACCCCGCTGAACAAAAGTGGCTATTTCTTTATCACGATTGGGCCACCAGACGTGCAGTCGATTGAGCGACTTCATTCGGACAATTCCTGGATGCCCTGTGTGTAACTTGTGCAACACTTGTTCTCGGAGTTGCTTAGGAATTATAACGCAGATTCCTCAAAGTAAACTACCAACCTCGACTGTAATTTCGTGACATTTGTTGAAATACTGCGTGACTTCTGGTGCAAGTGGCTATTCTGGCCAACCTGTCATCATTAATTGTAACACTTTTGATAACATTGGATCGTTTCGTCTCGCTTTCCGAACTTGATCGACATCGATTGGTAGAGATTCAATTTGCAACAAATTGATGAGTTTTGCCTCATCAACTCCTTCGTTCGATTTTTCTCGTTGTATCGACAAACGGGATAGACAATCGGCATTTGCATGCTTTTCTGTTGATCGATATTCGATATCATATTTATACGCAGCGAGAAGTAGTGCCCATCTTTGTAATCGTGTGGCTGCTAAAGTAGGAATTCCGCTTTTCGGTCCAAGCACTGTGGTCAATGGTTTGTGATCTGTGACTAGGAGAAACTTTCTCCCGTAGAGATATTGGTGAAACGTTTTCACTCCAAAAATTATCCTAAGCGCTTCCTTTTCAATTTCGGAATAATTACGTTTGCTTTTGGACAATGTGTGCGAAGTTTAAACAATTGTTCGCTCTTCTCTGGATGCTAACATGTGCAAAATAACTGTGCTTATGCCATAAAGTGTTGCTGAAGTGTGTTAAAACCGGCGCATTGGACAGTTTGCCCTTTATTTGTTGAAACGACTTTTGCTGATCTTTGGACCATTTCCATTCCACCCCGTCCTTGGTTTGTGATCTGTGACTAAGAGAAGCTTTCTCCCGTAGAGATATTGGTGAAACTCTTTCACTCCAAAAATTATCCTAAACGCTTCCTTTTCAATTTCGGAATAATTACGTTTGCTTTCGGACAATGTGTGCGAAGTTTAAACAATTGTTCGCTCTTCTCTGGATGCTAACATGTGCAAAATAACTGTGCTTATGCCATAAAGTGTTGCTGAAGTGTGTTAAAACCGGCGCATTGGACAGTTTGCCCTTTAGTTGTTGAAACGACTTTTGCTGATCTTTGGACCATTTCCATTCCACCCCGTCCTTTAGTAATTCGTTTAGTGGATCGGTGATGGTCGAATAATTTTTTAACGATTGATAATAAATTTTATTATATAAACTATGTAGATTTTCTTGCATAGTGTGCAGGTTATGCAATAGATGACATTTGTGGGGATGCATGTGAAATGGTCAGTGACTTTAATGGATCGATTGGATCCAGGACCCAATCCATCCGTTAAAGAAAATCTACCGCTTCTTCGTGAACACCTACGCGATGCAGAACAAAACAACACAGATGCGTCCAAACCAGTCGCGCACCATTTTAATCTTCCTAATCACTCGCACCACAACATGACAATTTCTGATGTTATCCACGCTTCTGGAAAAATAGTCCTATTTAGAAGGGAGTTGAATTGTCTTTCAATGACTTGAAGCACCATGGGTTGCGACTCTTTCCAACAACAATAGGAGCCTCTCTCTTGCCTTATGCACACGAAAAGGGCCCAGGTTGCCCTTTCTTTTGAGTTTTTGCCATCATGACAGCGTTTTCCGTGCTCAGAGGAACTTATCAGGAAGGGCTCTCCAGAACTGTCCAGCCTCATCCATGTTCTATACATTTCTTGCTTAAGTCTTATGGACATTCATCCCAACTGGACAGAGCTTCTTGACTGATGTTATCTTCCTCTCCAGCCAGCTTCATTGCACTGATGATGTAGCACATATCATTTCCAAGGATATTCGTTAATTCTGAGAGATTTCTGCGGGTTTTCCCTCTTTTTCCACTGCAACTTAGGTTAAGTTCCCACTCTTGCAAAATCATATCCTTTGACTTCAACATTTCTGACACTTGAGATCTTTCACAAGCAAACCTTTCTTCCAACTTTTGTACTCAAAACCAGGTATTTTTCTTGTGGTCCACCTGCAGGGACAAATTTAGACATCTTCTACCTGTTGTTTTTGTACCAGTCGCAGGTTTGGCAGGAGCCTTCTTGCTATGGGAAAACTAGGTTTGTTTTGCGTGGTCGAGATCTACATTTGATGCATTAGATGATTGTTTATGGTCAGAACCTGTGAAGGATGGCCGTGTCTGCAGTCTACACAATAGGCGACACTAGAGCCTGCTTTCCATCCCTTTGGGGTTTCCTGAGTAAATATGGAACATGTTTCTGATTTTTCTGGAAAGCGGCATATTGCATGAAAGGCATTTGTACATTGTCTCTGTCCCGCATTATATGCATCGTGAAGCATCTTGGTGCAATGCTAGATAATCAACCGGATGAATGTCACACTGTATCTCGTAAACCTCCCAAAAGGCAATTGATTTAACAGCAAGAGACATGTGCAGGCCAAAACAGTAATGCTTGTTTCTAGTTGTTCGACTAGAAACATGAGATACAGTCATGACACGGTCAAGGAAGTCACATAGTATAAAATGTCTTTACAATCGGTGTTGAGAGTAAATTCATTTCTCCAAGGATACCATGATTATCTGGCAGCCTGCAATACGTTCTGAGCATTCATAAGGAGAGAGCCTGAAAATGAAGTAGACAACGTGGTTCACACAGTCTTGTCAAGTCCTTCCTTGCCAAAAATCCTTGAGAAGTCCTTGAATTCCAATAAAAGGTCTTGAAAAGTCCTAGAATTTTCTCCAACATAGAATCTGAAAAGTCGTGGCGAAGTTGCATTATGAAGATTGTAGTGTTCTTCCGTTTTAACTTTGCACAAGAAAAAAAACTGTGAAGAATTGGTTAGGAAAATGCAAGGCCAAGCACAAGCCACTATGTGAGCTGACGCCAGATTTATTAGAGGCTGTGTATATGAATTGTAATGCTCTTGTGCATGCCACATGGAGCTGGTTGTGTTGGCCTTGGTTTTGCAGGAAAATGCTTATAAAGTGCTGTTTTAACCGTAAATGGTTAACTATGGAAGCGTATAAATGGTTTAAGGAAGTTAAATGCGATTTGAAGAAAGCAATATGCATTGTATGCAACAAAACTATCGCTTTAACAATGATGGGTG
>BLFN01000125.1:127865-130365 GCA_014634225.1 Acropora yongei | reverse complement strand
TCTCCGCGGAACCCGCGTAGACGTCCCGAAAACCCCACAAAGAAATGCAGTCGAGCTTGCACGTGAAGGCCATCAAGGTCTGGTGAAACCAAGTCGCTGCTACGAGGGAGGGTTTGGTTTCCAAACATCGACTAGCGGGTGATGAGGAGCGTGGTAAAGAAGTGTAAAGAAGAGAACCCTTTCAGATATCGGCACTTCCCGATGCACTCGAGCTCTAAACGCATATTATCGTGGGATTTGCAGGGAAGCGGGCCAAAGATTATTTACTCGTAATAACTAATGACTGCTAAGGATACCCAATGATAAAAACGGTTAGGGATAGGATGTTCTCAGAATTCGTAATCGCAAGGAAAGTCAGGTCTGTGAATGGTCTACCAAACTGAACACTTTTCTTAGGAATTATCGTGGTATGCCTCTCGAGACGACAGAAGTACACCTAGCGTCCACTCTTTTAATTTCAATTCGTAAGACCGATTAAGACTAATATAAGTTAGCTAGTTAATAAAACGCAGCACCGCGAAGATAAAATGAAAAGTACGATCATACAACGAAGGTCAGGATGAAGAGGCATTCCGAAAGTGTGTGGTATGTTAAACCATCGATCATAAAAGAAGGAGACAAGGCACTGGTCAAGCGAGATGAGTCAAAGAAGAGCGATATGCCTTGCAACACTACACCTAGCATTGAATTTGACAAGAGAGGGTCAATAGTGACCACGGAAGCGCATAATGCTAATTAAGTCGCGAGGAACTCCTCGTTTTTCGGGACGGTGCAGATAGCAGACTAATAGAATGCTTCTACTGAGGGCCAGGCTCTACTGATGCAGTAGCACCACGACAGTTAGACGATACACAGTCAAGACGGGTATCGGCAACGCACACACACACATACCGTCAACTTTGACTAGTACGTTTGTTAATAGGACTTTTCTACAAGCAAAGCTATGCCACATGGACCAGTGTAACCACGTGAACATTGTTGCAATTTTAGTTAGGATATAGACGTTGTACTTCATTAGTCTCTTCTATTTTGTTTATGCCACCCACCTCACTTTGTTTTCTTGGAAAGGAGAGAGATGTAATGTTATTGATACTTGACTGGCAGTCGTAGGCTGAATTGCGAAGGATGCAGCCCAAGGAGGTCTGACTGAGGGAGCTGTGCTGTCGGCTAGGCGCACGAACCCTTAACAAGACCCATGTATGACCTCGGAGCACAGCATCAGAGCCAGATGGACTGGACTGGGAGTCGAATTTCAGGAGGAAGGAAACTTGAGTGCCCTGAGAAAACCCGCCAAGTCAGGTTGAGATCGACTGAAACTCAACACACCAACAACATTTGTAGTAGAGGTGGAGGGCGTGATTGATGTCCACTACGCCAGCCTGACTTCGCCATACATACTTTACCATACAAACGCACCATATTTGGTGTAGCTGAGTTTATCGAGAATGCGGCAATAAAGCTATTGGATGCAACTCCTGGTCTTTGCAAAGTCACACCAATTCTAGTCCCCACATTAGCTCGTGGTCCCTCCTCTCCACTTGTCAAGGAAGCCGATGACTAGTGAATAAACACTTTACAACCAATAAGATTTTTTTTATTTATTGCAAATTCATGGGAAAAAAAATAACTATATACAGTTATAATAAAGAGATAAAAATGCCGTATGGAAAGTCTACAGAAGATTCCCAGACTCCCTGTTAAAGCAAACTACCAAGTACATATGATACAATTGAGATACATCAAGTAAGCTATGATCCTCGCGGTTATGAACGCAATTTATGCAATTGAGCTATGAAGTCACCGACGTTGGGAATTGATCATTTGTGGGTTCTAATGAGCCAGTGATAATAATAATAATTATAATAATAAAAATAATAATAATAATAATAATAATATAATTCTTATATTGCGCGCTTTCCATGAAATTATCAAGCGCACATTACATGATTTCTATCTATAATAAAAAATTACAGGGTATCTAACAAATAATTATTAAAAATATACTATGATAGAATTAAAATATGCAATATATGTTAAAATACTAATAATTATCATCATGAAAATAATAAAAAACTTCCTTAAAGTAGTGCGTATTCAGATGGCACTTAAAAATCCCCAGATCTGTAATAGAACGAATCTCACGCAGTAATACATTCCAAAGTGCCGGAGCTGCGACCTGGAATGATCTCTCTCCTAAAGTAACCCTACTTCTATAAGTTGGCGTTGCAATCAACAAAACATCTAAGGACGATCTTAAACTATAATTTCCAGGTCTTTTAATTGACGCAAATTCTCTTAAATACGCTGGCCCGATTCCATGGATGGCCTTAAAAACAAATAGTAAAATCTTAAAACTAATGCGTTGCCTAACCGGTAGCGAATGCAGTGGCGAATCTAGGGGTGGTTCGGGTGGTTCCGTCGAACCCCCTAAACGGAACATAAAAACGTATAACTGACGCGTGGTTAAAAAAAGTGAACCAACTCAGCTAATAAATATATC
>BLFN01000125.1:25405-32905 GCA_014634225.1 Acropora yongei | reverse complement strand
GCACTAGCCGACTGTGCCACCCTTGCTTCTGAAAGTTTAACTTCCCTGTATAATCAATGATGCTATTGGCTTGATGGGTTTCGCAGCTGCCAAGTAGTCTTTCGCTGTATACCAGTTGAGAAAACCGCAGGCTCAAAGGTGTTTACTGGGACTGTCAATCAAAATAATAACTTGGGAGTTTAGACCATATCCGACACCACATCCTCTAGTCGTCGAAATGGTTCAGCGAGCACTGAACTGTTTGGAAACCGGTTTGCCAAGCACTATACACATATACACCTGAAGTTCTATAAACCTGCAGTGATCGTTACTGCGACTCTCGTATTCGCTATTCGCTATTCGCGTAATACTCGGGGCGGCTTGTCTGGATACATATACGTAGTCAGAGGTTATAACACAGTGGGGCCGAACAGCGCTTGCACGTTTCGTCATAGCTTGCCACTGCGTTTTGGCAAATTCAACCTTGATTGCGTTGGTTTGTGATATCACTGCGGCTGCGCGAAAAGGAGCTTGAATTAAAGGGGGCCTCATCTGTAGGCGCTTGCAGAATTAGAAGTCTTAGTTTGAAGTTGTTGAAATAAAAGGTTTGTTTGGTGTGCAACACCAAAGGATCTTTTTTATGATCAACACCATCCTATCGCAACCGCTATACGGTTAATAAGTAAGTATTGATTGTGTGACCGAAATGGTCACTACGCAAATCTTTAGTCTCACATTTGAAGGTTCAGGAGGTCAAGATATTTCTGGTGTTGTTAAAGGTCATTTGGTTAAGATTGGCAACATTGAATTCCTACACTGAATTGCAGGCAAAACACTAAGTAGATACATGAGCAACAAGTACATAGCGTTGAGCAACGAAAGCAATTCGGTTCTTTTTCTTTGTGTAAAGTCCAACCCTATACCTAACCATATTTGGGTTCTCTGTGGCTTTTCCAAGCTTGGATGCTTTCGATAATTATCGCAGAGCTTCAGCGCGTGAAGTGTGCCAGTGAAGCACCATTTGTAAGGAAAATTGGTAACCCATCAAGCCAACAAAATTTGGTTGTGACGTCACCGTACGAACGTTCTTCGTCCGTACAGCCTTTTGGGGAAGGAGAGGGTCGTCTCAATGTCACCTGCGATGTTGGGTGTTCTTAATTAATACGTTGCATGTACCTCTTGAGGTCACTGTCACATCCAAATTAGGCTAAATCAGAACTAGTTTGGAGTCATAACAAGAATGATGTTATTGAGTAAAATGCAAGGACTCAACTATGGAGTTCCGTTTTTAGTCTTGCCTAAATTTATACATTATCGTAGATCATCCAGTTCTTCTTCGCTTAGTGATCAAATATCGTGTTGTAGACAAAATTTCCTGTATCTCTTAATGAATATGTGATGCAGGAATCGGGGAAAACGTCTCAAAGGAAATCCAAACTCACCTTCACTATCTGCCATGACAGATGCACTGTGAAAAACAAACTGAATTCAAGACATAAGAATTTGTTTCAAATGCATTAGGACCGTCTGCGGAGACGTTTGCCTTTGCACAGAAACATGTGCATGAGGAACAACAATCTGTACCGGAATCACGATACTGAGGACACTTGGCCGGTTTCAAGAAATTCTCCAAAAGAAAGCTAAAGGTACTTCTTCCAAATGGCAGATCCTGTGCGACTTGAGTTCTGGTAATAAAAGCTAGAAAATCATACATTTCCAATACGCACCGACTAAGACGATCCGAAAATTCCGTCTAGAAAATGATGTAGCGGGCTACCTTCCACATGCATTCTTGGGCACCGGCTAAAAGGAAAGGTTACTCCACTACCGTATATTCGAGCTTGTTTATACGTGTTGTCTTAAACCTGCATTCAGGAAAGTTGGTCTACAATCTAGGGTTGGATGCTATAAAGGTGCTGACATCTTCCAACGTGGACAGCACCTGTCTATGTGTATCCCAGCTCGATGCATTTTGGTGCGTGTCACCCAGAACTTTAGGTGATTGTGACCCTTTGCATATTCATTGCTTATCTCCAGGGCTCTTTTGACTGACTGAGGTTGTTTTAAGTCTCTTAACGCTTCCCACAAATAGGGTGCGTCGCCTGGTGCAAATTTCATGCAATGCTACTTGTTGCTGTTGATGCAAGGCCTTTTTTATTTTTAATTTTGATCGAGCACTTTCCCGCTGCCGCTGCCATTTTTTTATCGATTGGACTGACATGGCCAGTACTACAACTTTTTAAAACTCATTCAACTTTATCCCCTGGAAATTTGATTTGTCTGTGGAACTCTGTCCGATCGAGTTTCTACTGCTTACGTTGCTGTTTTTCTCAGGAAGGTACTTCTAGCATTTCTCCATGGTAACATCTATCACCGCCAGGACGTAGCTGTTCCTCCTGTGGGAACGTGTCAACTTTCTGAATCGTGAGTTCGGTTGTTGCTGCTCTGAAGGATTCATCAACATCATTTCCCTTGTAATAGCTTCGATCGGAGACGTACGGACAAGTTTCCGCGTGGTCAGTGATGTTGTGTAAAAGCCGGCGCAAAAAGTAAAACAAACTTGGCGACAATTTTTTTTTTCATCGTGTTTCCGGTGAAAACCGGGTATCAGCTGATTTAGTCATTGTTTGTTTTCGAACGAAATGAGCCTGAGCAACCGAACGATGAACCCATTTAAATGCAGCGCATGCGCAGTTAATCGAAAAATTGAGACCGATTGCCTTCGCAGAAACTTGCCTATTTGTAACGATCCAGGCGTTAGAGTTTGAAGAATTTTGGCCAAAAACTAGCTTAGAAAACACGTGAATGATCTATCACGAAGGGAATTTTTAATACTACAGAAAACAATTTACGGCGTACTACGAAAATCGCCTATGTCAAAATTTTATGCGAAAAGTGTGAACAGAAGGGATTTCATGTCAATTCGTCGTGGGCAAACGCTGAAAAAATCTAACGACTAGATCTTTTTTTTAAATACACAAAAGCCATTTTGTAAGCCATGTTTTAAACCAGCCCTGTTGCCATGGTAACAACACACACCTTGACCAAAGTGCGAGAATAAACTCTTCTGTGCTTAACCTTGACTCATGCAAAAAACGGGTGCCAAATCATAAATAGTTTAAAGTAAAGGTGAATTAGGCATAGGCACTTGAAAACTGTGTTTAGCCACCTTAAGTATCAAACAGATTCACCGGAAAATCTAGGATATCTAGATACATGTAAGTACACATACTGAATGTGGAAAGTAAGTAAAAGAATTTTCTTTCTAGGTTGAGATGTTAAGTTAATAACCAATGGTACTTTAATATGGCTATTATAACTTTCCTTTCAACAGTGTCATCCTTTACAACACTATACTAGAAGATTTATAGGAGAAGGGGGTGGTGGGTGGGTTAACGAAGCTAAATATAAAGGCATGACGCATGTCAAAATGGTGTTTTTTCGCATGACGAAAGGTCACCAGTACCTTCCTTTTTCTTACGCAAGGGAGAAAAGACGCATAGAATGATTGTTTGAAAATGCACAGAGGACCAGAATATGTGTTTTGACTGCTCGAAGAAACCAAAATCATCCAAAACATCTTCTTCGCCGTTGTCTACTTTATGATCGTCAGAATCTGAGTCAAGGCCGCACTTTTCCTCTGTTGCTTGACCCTCTTATAACTTCTCGCGTGTGCCAAGGAAGATGTAGCATCCGATGTAGAAGAAAGAGAGTGCTCATGCATCAAGTGCGCCGGAGCTAATTTAAAACTTTACCTTTCGGAAATTCAGAAGTTCTGTACTCGCTTTATGGCAATATAGTTCTGGCTTTGAAAATGGTGATCTCTTCTCTGTCGTACAATTTTCTCGATTGCTGTGGTCTTATTTAATTGCCTAACTGCCTATAGATTTTCCATCCTCGCAATGTCATTTAGTGAAGTACCCTGGCGCAGCATAGGGTAATATGACTTATCATGAGTGTATTTGTAGACCCCCCGGCCCTATGTACTACACGCTTTATACTTTCGTATATGGTATTCACCAAATTCCGTGGTTCCTGCAAAACAGTGTGGAACAGTTTCCTGGAATAAACTGTTGCATGAAGGTTTTCAAAACGAATTGTTGGACAGAAATAAATGGCAATATTTATAGTGTAGGTTGTATTGTGTTCTTTAACTAACGACTCTAGCACTTTCAGTTTCTTTGAGATCATATTGACCAAAAGCTTTGTCTGATTAGAAATAGTTCCTTGCGAGCCACTTGGTTTGCCTGTGGCCAAGTCGTTTATAATGACAAAAATTTTGCTGTTTTTATTTCCAACTGAATCGGAGTGGCTGTCAAGTTCCTCCACGTAGAAGCTCGATTACTTGTGGTAACAGAGCTTTTGCCAGACTGACTGATGTTTCACATAAACGAAAAATATTCTACACAGGTTTCCTAGGTGGTTTAAATGTTTTACAATACCACGTATTGAGGTAGAGAGCTTGACATAGCCCGTTTGGGCGTCGCTTATGAATGTTTTTGTCAATTTCGACGCATATCATTGCTCACTGGCTGCGCAAACGATGCTTGGTCTCCCTTACATGCAAGCAAACTTTGTTGGTGCTCCCTGAGTGGGTTTTTCAGCTCAATAGAGTTAAAGATGAAATTTAAATTAAGAATATAAATTAATGAAGAATATAAGTACAATGATATAATTACAAAAGATATATCAAGAATATCAACCTAATAAAACAATTGGAAAATGAGGCCTAAGATTCTTGGGCCATTTAAAGGACTTAATATTATCATTCAAAGAATTCCAGAGATTGGTTCCTCTGAAAGCAAAAGAGCGTTGCCCTGTTCACAGGCGACGTAAGGGTACATCCAAAGCATCAGACAATCGAGTTTGTTTTCTTCCCTTCTCGTGCCAGCAATAAGGGACTTTTCCCCAGAAATCATGCACAGTCGATCACCTTAAAAGTCTTACAGTCGCAGCCTACGAAAGATGGCCTCCAAGACTAAACGAAGATCATCGAGGAGAGCGCTTGGATATTTGGCTCATTATACTTCGATAAATGAAAAGAGGCTACGTGCGATCTTTGCATGAATATTCCGAAGCGAAAAAACCTTGAATAAAGAATTAACTTACACAAAACAACTATTACTCTCACGTCTCACGCAAAGTAAAAGCAGCAAATATTGCATCGCGAAAATACCCCTTTGCGATCCTCACACTAATATCCTGTCTATTATTTGTTGTTTTTTTTTGTTTTGTTTTTTATGGCTGTGTCTCACAAGGACTGAGAACTAACGAATTCACGCATTTGATTGGTTGAAATCGATATTGAAAGTGGTCTAGATCTAGACCGACCTTTTTGTAAGAGTTGTCCTCAAAAAGTTACAAAGAATATGAAAAAAATTGACTTGTCCCTGTTCATGATACTAAATGGAAGAATCAGTAGACCTTCACAAGGAAGCAGGTAAAGAAAGCTAACTTTGGCTAATTTGAGTCCTGCCGAATAAGCGACGAGCAAAGACGCAGTCGAAATTGAGGAATTTTTGCAGGAGGAGAAATAAAAAAACACAAGACTAAGAGCGATTTGAATTTGTCATCTCCGGTCGTAAAGAAAATGGCACTGAGGACGAGCTTGGTACTTTAAGCGGCTTCCAGCGATGTTTTCAACACTACTTTCTTGTCTGGTCATATAATAAACATTTTATTAACCGACCTAGGCCGGTCTATATTTGAGAATCTTGACCTTGGTTGCTGGTACAGACCTCACTGCGTTCGATCTGTACTGCCGACCTCGGTCAAGATTGTCCCATACAGACTTCCGCTCGCTTAATAAGAACCTATTACTTAATCATCTGCATTGCTTTTGTATCAAGAGATTAGCTCTTAGAAAATTAAGAAATTACTGAACCAAATTACGTATATTGTAATGTAATTTTCATTTAATTAGTGTTGTTTTGACGAATGACAACGGTTTTTATTTTGGTGAACTTGTGTTCTATGATTACAAAATCATGTGACCTGCCTCGCGTGCTATGCGCGTGTAAGCGCGCAGATGCTCAGATAAAGTCACATCTGACAAAGAAAAATCATCTTTCACGTTTAATTTTTATAGGCATGATTCGGTTAACATCAATATAATCTAGCTTCTTCAAGGACTTCATTCATCGCTCAAAATGATGACTTACAATGGATGTAGAGACTGGGACGAGAGCTCGAACCAGTTGGACATATCTAAAAGCGCTCTTGCATTTCTACTGCATTAACGCAATCCGATTTTTTTATCCTTATTATGACTGGGAGCGAAAACTTCGCATGGAAAACCGAGCGCTAAGGAACGAAATATCCGACTTGCAAGGTAAATTAGAGAAAAATATCCAAAGACCTGGCAGCAACGAAAGTAGAGCAAGTAGAAGATGGACAACATGTTGCTGGAAGGGCAATGTACCCTGGAATAGAGAAATCAGTTGAATTTGTTTCGAGTCAGTATGACTAGCTTGTCGCCTTCAATTGACTCAAATTAAACAATTAACTGAAAGAGTCAACGAAATTTCCATCATGTGTGAACAAGTTGCAAAATCTATCAATGCCTTTAAAGAGCTATCAGTGTACTATTAAAATTATTGGAATGCAGACCGTCGCCGAGCGTGAAGCCCCGGAACCGACTGCACAACTTTGGCTTAAGTTGTTTTCTGCTCTGGGAGTACAGAATGTTTCGATTTCTAAGATCGATGCGGCTCACCTGGTACCCTCTCGCTCGGCTTCTGACAGGCCAAACGCTATTGTGTTCAAATTTGTACGGCAACTCAGGAGCAAACAATAAAGTCATGGCTGCAAGACGGAATGTTGCGAATGGGCAAGCTTCGCGGTTGGGCTTTCAAGAACGGCATGATGTCCGAAATGTCGCTTTGTATGATCATCTAACTTCACGACTTCAAGAGCTGCTATTGAGAGCCAAAAAATTCCACAGAGTCAAGGGTTTCAAGGTTTGTTTTAAATTCAGCTACGTTAATCGACAACATTTTTGTAATGTAGACTACTTTTAGCTAACCCTGACCAAGTGATTAGTGTCACTTTCATTTGTTTCTTTTATCTCAAGTGCTAGTCTCTTTGAGCATAATTGTACTGTGTTTTCTTAGTTTTGAATTATGGAAGTACGTCGACGACTCCACCGTGTCTGACACAATACAAAAGGGTTAAAAAAGCAACATCCAGGCAGCTTTCGACATCTCTTTCGTGCGGGCTGTTTCGGTTCCAATATTGAATGAGACGAAGCACGAAGAGATGATGACTTTTTTAAGAAGAAACGAGACCCCCGATCTCAACCCTTTTGTAATTAGCGACAAGCAAATTGATGTCGTCTCAAACGCTAAGATTCTGGGTGTAAATATTTTGAGTGACCTAAAATGGAAACATTTTGAAGTTGCTCAGAAAGCTTCCCAACGCCTGTTTGTTATCTCTCAATTTAAGCGCGTAGGTCTAGGCCCTAATGAATTAATATCGTTCTATTGTACCTGCACCCACCCAATCACTGAATATGCCTGCCCA
>BLFN01000123.1:35325-42825 GCA_014634225.1 Acropora yongei | reverse complement strand
GCAACTTGCGAGAATTTTTGAGCAAATGGTTCACCCTCACCCTCTGGAAAAATTGTCCGTAGGTCACTGTTCTCTGAAAAGCGATATGATGCAACAATCTTACCTACGGTTAGTACCTCATTACTGGTTTTAATCAGGTGCGTTATCTTATCGCTTATCGGTTCACGTTACATTTTACAGTAGCTGGAAGCAAAGTCTCGAACACATGGAACAATGTAGTATATAATTTATGATTAAAAAAAAAAAAACAGTTTTAAACAATGTCATGCAACTCAAAATGTTCGGTTACGGATGAACGAATTCCAGTGAAATAGATTTCATTTGATCTAGTAATTGGCCAAGATAGGTGGCCGCAAAAAAATATTGTTTTAAGACTGACGAAAACAAATACAGATTAGAATGGAAAGGTAATATTATTCAGCATTTCAGTTGTTTCAAAAGAAACATTCGCGCATAATACATATTAAACAACATGTACTTTCAAATTTTCAGATTTGTTTAGTTTTAGGTATCTTCTTTTTGCATAGGCTTTTTCCGACTTCTTAGAAGAAGAAAAGGCGCCAAATGCCGACAAGATACCTGGTACAAACAAATTTTAATTTTTCACAATACTTGAATGCAAACTTCTCGAATGATAATAAATTTTTCACACTTGTGGAATGCTTTAACCAAAAAAATAGAAAAAAACAAAAGGCCTTCTTCTTCTGTTTTCTATATTGGCCGTTGCACTGATAATTAAATTATTCATTGAATGGCCAGTGACGTAGCACGCTCGTGTCGTGTGCCTAGAGCTCTTAGGCAGGATATGAAGGTCATGGAGTATTAGTTTCATTAGTGTAGATTAATTTATTCGACACAGTTATGAAGTGGCAAGGAGAGGAAGAGAACTTTCGTTCCAACTGACACCTAAACCCGATACAATCACAGCATGAACTCGTGATTTTACGTATCTTAAGCTTTATGTTGTGCGTAAAGATTCGTAAATGTGAGACCTTTTCTATACGCGCTAATTCAGCCATGCGTAACGGTCCGTAAAGTCAATCTGTGTGTAAAGTAGGCGTAAAGGAATGTAAAGATTTTGTTGATCGTCGTAATTCAACAAATTTACGTTTCTGAATCGTCTTTGCTATTCTTATCGCACAATCAGATTTTTTCCGTTTGGAATTCTCTTAGTATCTAGTCGACAACTTATTTTCACAGAATATTCGCGATAAGACAGTATTTAGTGCGTTTTGATATTGTGCCACCTTTCAGAACAAAAGTTTTCTTCCACTTCCCTATAAATGAAGGGCTAAAAAAAACCCTCCAATACACAATTACTGGTAAACCCAGTACTTTACATCATGAAGCAGAAATTCAGCAGATAAAAACTGCCACAGTGGAAAGAGCCGAACACTTAAACACGAGGGTAAATAATTACTGACAGAGTTGGGTACTTTTCTTCCTACTAAATGTAATTAGCAAGTGAACGAAAGTACTTTTAAATATGACACGTTCGCCACTGTTAGATGCAAGCATCTAAAAAAGGAAATACGAAACACAACAATGAAACACGTGCACGTTTAGTTCACAAAATGTTCACAGAGCGATGGTAAAATAGATTTCATTTGATCTAGTAATTGGCCAAAATAGGTGGCCGCCAAAAAGTGTTGTTTTAAGACTGACGAAAATAAATACAGATTAGAATGGAAAGGTAATATTATCGAGCATTTCAGTTGTTTCAAAAGAAACATTCGCGCACAATACGTATTAAACAACATGTACTTTCAAATTTTCAGATTTGTTTAGTTTTAGGTACCTTCTTTTTGCATGGGCTTTTTCCGACTTCTTAGAAGAAGAAAAGGCGCCAAATGCCGACAAGATACCTTGTGCAAACAAATTTGAATTTGTTTGTCCGTTCAGTATTTGTTTAATACCTTTTAAAAAACGTTTATTAAACCGGGAATCGATCCCTCGAAATCAAAAAAGCCAGATTTAATCACTGCAGCGTTCCTTAAGATCGCGTGAGGCTACAAACCAACAATATCGTCTTTTTATAACACTTAACAAATGAACTCGGAGCGATTTTCTTTTTAGGTCGTTCTTGTAATCAAAATAATCCAAGAAACAACGACAGCTAAACCGGCATAGCAGTAACACCCGAACCCCAAGTAAATTGCTTTTAATTGGCCTTTTTAATTACCAAAATTTCTAAAGCGATGCCTTTCAAAATATTTAAGTCAAAAGTGCTCCATCCAGTTTTTTCCTTCCTTCACTCACCTGTTCTAAAATTATATATTCAGGGTGACCGCCCGCGTCACGCAATAAAAAAAAAAAAACATTGTAAGAAACACAGGCCAAGGCGGGTGACTTAAAACCATTTGCCCAGAGATATATTTTTTTTCTATCCTATCAAGTGGGTGTATATTGAACCCGTAGGTAGTGTTTTTATGGCATTTAGAGTTATAGCCCATAGAAAAACATGGCGAATTTTAGTGCTGTAATTCGTTTGCAACACATTGCAATATTTTGCGTTTGTGTTCGATATCGTTTCGGGATCAAACGAAGCCTCGAACTATTTTATATTCCGCTCAGTCATATACCATGAGGACCTAAGCTGAATATAAAAACCATTGAGAGATTCCCAAGTAGCTGTTGTGTAGTGCGCGAAGCGATCAAATCATCCCAAAATTCAGCATATTAAACCGGAACTATAGATTTTGAGCTCAGTTGGGGTGAAATCGGTTTTCGCAAATTTCTTCCAAAATAGGCCGCACTGGCAGAAACTAACTATGGTCCGTTTTTTTTTCTAGCTGGGGCCAATCTGTGGGCAAAAAATGAGCAAAATCGATTTTTCGACTTGTGCCGTTGTTTGGTCCATATTTATAGGCAGTGCCTCTTAATACGTAAGCGAATTTGTAACTGCTGAAACTCGACTTTTGAGAGTGTGACTTAAGCGAATGGGTTTCCTTATTTCTTTATTATTTGAAATTATTAAGACTACAGAATTGAAGAAAAACAATGCAAACGACAAAATAATAAGTCCATCGAAACCTGTCTTGAGTATCACTGTTAGAAATATGCTGATCGTGAGTAGTCATTCTATAAAAATAAGTTTTGTTTCCTTAGTTACGCAAATGATTATCACCTAACTTGAAATCTGTTATGATCAAACTGCTCAGATTTTTTATTTCAGATCTTGATGGAAGAAGGCCAAAGGATTATCTCAATAATAATTTCGACTCGATATCGGGCATACCAAGATGCGTTTCAAGCTCGCAAAAAAAATAAATAAATAAATAAATACTCAACTTTTACAGTTTCCATAGGAGCTGGAAAAGTCAATTCTTTGACAGTCGACGGAACCGGTACCCTTCATAATACTTGAGAAAATTCCAACTTCCTAGTTTTAGATAGAAGAAAGGTGAAACTCTTATGCTAAGTTTATCTCATGTTCTAAATTACATTGTAAATTGTCTCAATGTGATTACCGAGAAATTTTAAATATGCAAAAAATATTAATACTTCATACCTCATATACCTCATTAAAATGAGGTAAAAAGGTGTATTTCGTTTTTCGCGAATTTCTAGAGGGTGTTGAATTCTTAGAAAATTGGAGTAACTTTTTCGAAGACAGCTCCCTAAAAGCGTTCTTGAGGCAAAGTTTCAGGGTTTTCGATTTGTCGAACCTGTCCAGCGATTCTCGATATTTGGAGTCAGTGAATATTAATGCGCTTAGCGAGAAATACGACCCTCCGGCGTCACTTTCAGGCAACTCTGTATTCTTATCCGATAGCGTGCAAAAGCCACATTTCGAAAGATACAATGAAGATTAATACTCTTTCATAGTTATTTTTTTTCTTCTTCGAGGATCATAAAATATTAGATAGCTTTAAAGCTTAAAATGAGTCCTTCGTCAGTAGGAATGTGGTGTGGAATCTTTCTAACATTTTCCCTTGATCATTAACGAAAGAATTTTCTTCTTGAAGACGTGTTGCTATACACACATTTATGAGAACTTGTTAATTTTAACTTCTCCCTTTAATTTAACCTGTCACGGTTTGGTAATCAACATAATATCGATAGAAGGAAGAAACTTTACGTCTTCTAGCGCTGAGGCTCTAATTGGGGGCAATGTAAATTGAAATGAACTCAAGTCAAATCAAATGTGGTTTTTGCGAGGGAAGGAAAACCCTCTCAGTGTAGACTAGAGAACCAACGATTAAACTCCACCCATATCATGAGTCGTGTCATTTTTAAGTCTCCAAACAAACCACTTTCGGGAAGGTTTAGCAGCAATCCAGCCCAATATAAGTTATGTTAAAACTAACCAATGAATGCACTTGTTGTGATGGAAGAGGAAGTTAATATTCTGCGCAAGAAAAGATCAACTGACAGACCTGGTCCGTTTTTGGCTAAGACGGTGCGTATCTCTTTCACGAAGTTAACGCGGCTAAATCTGAGAGATCATGTCCTTGACTTCATCACTTATAGCGCTTTTGCTACTGATAGAAGCCTCTTCACAACGTTTGGACGATTTTAACGGTATGTTTATAATCACGGCATTTTAAAGGGTAAACGAAAAAGGTTTAATACGTAAGCGTGTTTGTAACTGTTGAAACGCTTTTTGAGTCTGATTTCTTAAGCCAAAGAGTTTCCTTATTTCTTTAATATTTGGATTATCTGAGTGCTTTGCTGTGTTGGAATGATCATGTATCATAACTGGCAAATGGAGTTAGTAGACTTTTTTATATTGTGCTTTTGTTTCCTTATTAAAATGCACCTTTTAATGCTTCGTTTTTTCCATTAAAATGCTCGCTCTTTCCCCAAAACTTCACTAAAATCCTTAGTTAATGCTTGTTACAAATAAATTTCTCGTTTCTAAAAAAACTGTGGTGCTGCGTCGGTGAGAGAGATCAAAACAAAAATTTGGTTTGAACAAACGAGTTGATAAGGGTTGAATTACCACCCTAAAAGATTTAGATGGTTTTCCAAGTTGGAATGCCACTTTAAAACGCTCTCCGCGGGCATAGATCATGCCGGGCTGTAGGCTAGTTCATTTTTCACAATATTTGAATGCAAACTTCTCTAATGATAATAAATTTTTCGCACTTGTGGAATGATTTAACCAAAAAAATAAATAAATAAAAGCCTTCTTCTTCTGTACCCTATATTGGCCATTACATTGAATAATTGCTGTATTGTAATTTGAACTGTTATTTTTAGTAGAGTAGATTAATTTAATTTTTCACACCTGTGGAATGATTTAACCAAAAAAATAAATAAACAAAAGCCTTCTTCTTCTGTACTTCTTCTGTTTCACACTTGCGGACTATTATGTTTATTAGTGTAGATTAATTTAGTTTTTCACACTTGTGGAATGATTTAACCAAAAAAATAAATAAACAAAAGCCTTCTTCTTCTGACCCTATATTGGCCATTACATTGAATAATTGCTGGATTGTCATTTGAAGTGGCAGTGACGTAAGCAGGCTCGTGTCGTGTGCCAAGAGCTCTTAGCGAGGATACGAAGGTCATATGCATGGACTATTACTTTTAATAGTGTAGATTAATTTATTCGCCACAGTTATGAAGTGGCAAGGAGAGGAATAGAAATTTCGTTCCAACTGACACCTAACCCCGATACAATCACAGCATGAACTCGTGATTTTACGTATCTTTATGTTATGCGTAAAGATTCGTAAATATGAGACCTTTCCTGTACGCGCAAATTCAGCCATGCGTAACGGTCCGTAAAGTCAATCTGTGTGTAAAGTAGGCGTAAAGGAAAGTAAACATTTGTAAAGGATAACTTTGTTGATCGTCGTAATTCAACAAATTCACGTCTCTGAATGGTCTTTGCTATTCTTTTCACACAATCAGATTTTTCCCGCTTGGAATTCTCTTAGTATCTAGTCGACAGCTTATTTTCACAGAATATTCGCGATGAAGACAGTGTTTAGTGCGTTTTGATATTGTGCCACGTGCACCTTTCAGAACAAAAGTTTTCTTCCACTTCCATAAAAATAAAGGTCTAAAAAAACCCTCCACTACACAATTACTGGTAAACCCAGTAGTTTACATCATGAGGCAAAAATTCAGCAGATAAAAACTGCCACGGCGAAAAGAGCCGAGTAATTTTTACTCAAATAAATGTCTTTTTCTCAGCAAGTTGAGTACAAATACATAACTCAACATACTGAGTTTAGATAACACAAAATTAAATGTAATTGAAAGTAAGTCAAATTTACGTACTCAAACACGAGGGTAAATAATTAATGAGTTGGGTATTTTTCTTCCAACTAAATGTAATGAGGAAGTGAACGAAAGTACTTTTAAATATGACACGTTCGCCATAGTAAGATGAAAGCATCTAAATAAGAAAATACGAAACACAACAATGAAACACGTGCACGTTTAGTTCACAAAATGTTCACAGAGCGATGCTGCATTTGAGCCTTTGAACACTTCGTACTGAAATGTGTTCTTATTGTTCATTTGTGAGGCCCTGTTAGAGGGGGGGGGGGTCTTTATGCCCCCAGTGTGAATTTCAAATTTTCCACGCCGCAATTTCGGAAGGTTCACATGTCGCTGTCGGAATTTCGTCCAAAGCCACTGACATCGATATCGGAAATGTTTAACTATAGAATGTTTAACGTAAATGCGTTCTCGTAATTCTGTTCCCGAAACATTTTATTTTCGGAACTTAATAGCCTTGCAAAGTGCGACATGGGAATACAGAGAGAAACGACCCTGAAAAGGGTAAATCTGCACGGCTATGTTTCTTTTTTTCACCGGACATAGAATATTGTCTAGGCGAGTAGCTGTTAGTTGCCTGTGTCACGTTTAAACTTAATGCAAAGAACCCTTGAATTAACGAAACATGCCCTCTAAAACGGGGACATACAGTTTGATCTATACAAAGAGGAAGTCTAATAGTTTGAGTCCTGCATGGTCTCCGTCCGTTGTTTTAATCTAGAATTTAAAAAAGGGAGAATTAAGACAGCCTTCACGGACTCCCTACGTGATAGATGTGATGTGATATTATGTATCTCTCAAAAGGGCTTCTCCTTAAATAAAACCTCGTTTTACGCCTGGTGGGTGGCACGAGATGAAATGTGTGTACTGAAATGTTTCAGTCGGCTTGTAATGAGTACGGATGTTAAGTATAGAGTCGTTTCTGAATCTATCCCCTTTATAGATGTTTGTGTCTAGGAATGTGAACTTTCAACCCCTATCAATCGGTGTTCATTGTAAGTAACTTTTTGGAAAAGTTAATAAACTTGAAACTTGAAAATGTGGTTTCGATCACTGAAATTTCAGCCGTAAATTTTATCGTAGGATGAAATTTGTTAGCTTGTTCAATGAACAGGGAAACTTCCCGTAGTTATGCTAAAAGAAGGAAGTACCAACAACCACCTAAAACCTTCTACAACCACCTCTAAAAATTACGGAGCCCAGTAAGTGCCATTCAAATTTTACGCTCAAGTTTTTCTATCTCGACTCTTTTCTCGCCTTTAA
>BLFN01000122.1:289522-292022 GCA_014634225.1 Acropora yongei | reverse complement strand
TTGAAGGAGAACTTAACGAGCTGAGGGATATGTGTGTCTTTGAGGGAGGTAGGTATTTGATGTCTGCGGAATTTACGTTACCGGAGACTGATACATAGCGTAGGGGGAGTGCGTCGTACAGTCCACGGTTAATAGATTGCTTTCTAGAGACTAAGACTGACGCTGGTCACAATAAGTGACTGACACAACACGAAACCACTTCCGTGAAAACAATTTGATCCGTTATTCATATTAGGACGATGGATGTAGATCTATATAGATGTGCACCATTGTGCACGTTATTTCCTTCTTTCCTTGCTGAGACGATTTTAGGCAGTTGTTAGACATTAATTGGCTTCGTGAGCTTTTCTTCAACGATTTTCAATAAATCAATTTTCATTTTTGTTAATATCCAGACGCCAACGAGGCCTTGACTTGCTAAGGAAATTTCAGTCCGAAAAGTTATTATTGAAATTAGATCACGTACTGATATTACACATAATTATCTTCCCAAGCTCCACTCTACACTTTAAACCAGTTTCCTACTAAAACGATTTTAGATGATTTTTAGTCCTGAAATTGGCTTCACGAGCTTTTCTTAAATATTTTTGAATAAAAATATATGGCCTCGCGCAGAATGGCCGGACATCAATTATTCATAAAGCACTTGCACGGGATTTGCAAATCAGACACATTACCAGGGCCCTCCATTTTGCTGAAAGTGATCGAAGAGATTTGCCTTTTACTCGCATTTCCGAATGCGAAGTATGAAGACACACAGCGGGATTTTGAAGAAGATAGCTTCGACTGATGTCTGTACTTCTTTCTCGATTAGACCAAAGAAAAATTGTCCTCTTTATCTTAAAATGGTGTAAAAGTTGCAAAAACAAAATTTCACAAGAAACAACTTTTTTAGTATGGGAAAGTCTACGCATTAGTATTCAGAGGCATTTCATTGCTTCTGAAAAACCCGTAACGAAAGACACACAGCCATTTATGAAAGACAAATGTTCAACCGGTCTAAAATTCCACTTTATAAGCAAATTCACAAAGAAGTTTTGTCCATTCGCAAAAAATGGCGCCCGATCCATTGTTCGCATGTCAAATCCGGCGTAACAATAGTTTGACATGAAAAACAATACCGCATTCAGAAAATGGACTCATTCAAGTAATTGGTTTCAAATTACCATATTCTGTGCACGCGCTAAATTAAAAAAAAAATACACGAAAAAACGCCACGACGAAAGACTTCAATGTAAACAGTAGATCAGCAGATTGCAACAAGAGTGCGTCACTTTTTGAAGCAGCTACAGATCTAATTTAAAAGATTATCATTTTCTGAATTTAAAAATTAAGGCTTACTGTGGTAAACCATTAACTTTGAAGTATATATATATATATAACAGAATCCAAAGTTTTAATTCGACGCCAAGAAGTGTCTTCATCTTGTGCGTGGCCAAAACGATCGTATAACAAACCTGTGTCTTGAAAACACGAATGTCATGGCAGTTAAGGATAAATGTTCAATCTCAGCGACCTATTATTTACGCGGGTGCTAGCCCACATATTGCAAACTGTGGTAATCAAACTGGTATTCCGAGAATAACTATGCATTTTTTCGCGAAGGATAAAACTATATCCCAGACGTGGATTCGTTTTGTTCGAATTCACAGCAAAGTTCAAACTGTCGTCAAAAAGTTGACGACAGTTCTTTTGATATGGCGGACTCGGAAGACAGAACGAGTTAGGTATATCTTTGAGTGGCTCAGCGGTTCGAAAAAATTCTTTTTTACAATGGAGCGTAATGTTGGTAAGGCTGAGTTCAAGATTCCACGTGAAGCGGAATATTGGTAATAACTTAAGGATGCATAAACATTTTGAATTTTCACAATTATAGCAACAGCACCCCGAAGGCCGATCCGTGACAGCTAGGTTAACAGCAATTTTTCAAAATCTTGCTTTAAAACAAAAAAAACCATCACTCAGTTAAGGGTCACGTACGCAGCTTCAAATACTCCGATGTCTTAACACACCGCACTTTGAGGGCATCATGAAAAAACATTGAAAAAACGCATCGAATTAGCGACTAGACGAATTCTTACCTGCTCTGGTAGTATCAAATCAATGCTATATCGATCCCGGTTTCTGATGTACTGATAAGCCAAAGATGGACAACGCGCTCCTCGATGCAATCACTTGCGTTGACTGACAATTGCACTAGTATCGCTCTTTAATAGGCCAATATTCAGCTGTAAACAATGGACATCAACACGAGGCTCCCTAGAACAAACTCCACAAACACTATTCTCAGCGGTCTCACCTCGCACGTATAAAAGGAGATGTGAAGGAATGAACAGTGCCATTCTGTCGATCTATCGAGTAGCTATAGTTTGCAAATGGCTGACCAGGGAGAACAAGATCCGGCAGGCGAAAGCCTTCATCCTGCTCAAGCAGTCGCCGTTGCTCAACCGCCGCCGCCTCCACTTCTACCGAACCAAGAAGAACCTGCTAATCCAAATCC
>BLFN01000122.1:134027-136527 GCA_014634225.1 Acropora yongei | reverse complement strand
TTCTCACCTGTAGTGAAAGAGTTATTTTCATACTTCGCATACTGTGTGTCTTCTATTGACAAGTCTACCCAATCTTTTTATAAATCAAAAAGTTATTGAAAGAAAAAGGTTTTTCATTTCGTGGTGCTGTCCAAAAATATTCGTAGTCTTCTCCATACTTATAACAGTTGCTAGTGATTGGCAGATCAGTAGCAGAGCCATTGAAACTTTTCAAGATGGACCATTTGGTCGTGTTTTAGAAGCCGCACTCTATAAGAAAATTTGTGCTTTTGCCACGAATCATAAGCCTTTTGCCTGAAAAATTTCAAAACTGAGAGGGCTGCAGCCCCCCTTCCCCCGCCTTACCAGCCCATACGCCTAATGTAATCCAGTGAATACTGAGTTATCTAATGGACATTGCTATGTACGTCCTTTCAACAACTGGATGCAGTTCTCAGTAGGCTCAATAGGCAAGCTTATCCAAGAATATTTTTAAGAACAAGTGCATCTCTATAGTTGAGTGTCTGAATGGGGAGAGGTGCAGGTCAAAATACGAAACAAAGTTCTGTGGCAGTAAGGTAATGATTGTGGCCTTATATGTTGCAGACTGGGACGGGGTGAAATGGATACTTAAGTTCATAATACTGGACAGTCATCTTCCTTTCTCATGTTAGGTGGCAGCAGCCCCCTGGTGGCTTCCAGTTAAGGGAGCACATTGGCAAAATCCAGAAGGTCCTGATTCACACATCAGAGAAAGGTAAAAATAGATGTTTGAATAATTAAAATAATTTCTCAAGTCTGCTTTTTCACTACTGTTTGATCAGTGCTAGGAAACTGTGAGGAACATGCACATTCATTTTGTTTATAAGTTGTGAGATGTTTAATAACACAGGCATGTTGTTTATGAAGAGTCAGGGGTTGATTCTCATGGGATGTGGTCTGTCCTTTTCTTTCCAGCAAAATTTGGCCAGCTTAACATTGATGCTTCAGAAACACAGTGTGATACCTCTTTCTCAGAAACAGTTGAAAACCAAGAGGATTTTGCTGCATACTAGGCTCCATGCATGTAGATATCAATACAGATTTTGATTGAGTTCATACCAAGTGAAATATTTTAAATTAATCTTTGAACCTCAGAATGGATCATCCAGCTATTCACATCTCATGGAATGACGCTGTACAATTTTGTAAGTGGGCCAGCAAACGGCTCCCCACGGAAGCTGAATGGGAATATGCTTGCAGGGCAGGACTTCAAAACAAGTAAGGCCTACCTGTGCAAAATGGAAGGCTTTTATATCCTGATCGCTATTGTGACTGTATTTCTGTCTAAGTTTAATAACCGTCATAAAAGCAAACAGGTATCATGTTAATTAAGCCCCGGACGGGATAATCCTGTTCACATGAACAGTAATAATACCTAATTATTATTGTTGTAATTAGTGGCAATTACTCTTTTCTGGTCGACTGGGTTTGCAATGAAAATAAGACTTGGTTTGAAGATGAGTATCTTGGATGGTTGCGTGACAGAGCAACAGCCGCCCTACTCCCCCACCCCTCCAAAATCCAAAGTCCAAAATCCTTCCTAGGGGTGCTGTCCTGGTATGAAACTGTACTTGCGTTATAGTTATTAATACTAACTTTTTTCTACCACCAGAAAGTATTCTTGGGGAAATAAGCTAAAAAAAGATGGCCAATACATGGCAAACACGTGGCAAGGAACCTTTCCTACACGTGACTTAGGGCAGGATGGGTATGCTGGCACAGCCCCTGTCACAGCATACCCAGCCAATAGTTACGGACTTCACAACATGTTGGGGAATGTCTGGGAATGGACTCAAGACTGGTGGACGATCAGGCATTCTGTTCACTATCAAGAAAATCCAGTAAGAGCATCTAAAAATGGGTTATTTTCACAAACGTCCTACATGGATGTCATTCCAGAATGCAAGCTCGTACCACGTTTAAGACTAGGGTATCTAAAAGATGGTAATGCTGCGGCAAATTCTGTTGATAGTGACACATTCTACCTTGTTTCGCGCTTTCGAAGACGTACATTAACCTTTATTTCTTAAAGTGGTGTCAAATCCTGGGGTGTGACCAAAAGATTTAAGAGCGCCCTTCCCACCTCAAATTATATTATGTCCGAGCACTGGATTGGTTTACTTATAGCTCACTGGAATCCAAGCGAAAAAAGACGACGGCTCGACGGTGTGAGATCCTCTTGCTCGTGGCGTAATGCACTGTGGTAAAAATTAATGTGACCCAGTGCACTCTAGTTAAAGGCAATGCATGCTGGTAAAAAGTGATGAAGTCGAAAGTTTGTACTTCCTTCTATATAATATATTCTTTAATTAGACAGATTTCTCACGTTCTCTTTGGTGTTATCGTTCTCACGGCGAAGCTCCGAATGTTTTCTTGGTTACTTTACATTGTTTATCTTAGTTCTAGCAATATTTATATTCACTCTGAATTTAAACTGGGAGCTTACACTTGTCATTAGATGGTCAGTGAGTCACATACC
>BLFN01000122.1:5000-7500 GCA_014634225.1 Acropora yongei | reverse complement strand
GACTTCAATTCGTACCAGGGTCGGGTCAACTTAGCACGTCGTTAGAAACGTGCCTGGCAGCAGCATTGTTCCACGAACCTAGTTTCATGGCTGTGTTCCAAAAGGGCTCTTCGCTTGATATTGGTAGTAAAGCATCCTAACCAGTAAGCGGAAGTTCATTTGCTCGACTCCTAGAGGAGAAATAAGATTTATTCGACGTCTTCTTGATATTCACTGAGTCATCATGATCGAATAACTGCACGATTCTTCCACAAAACTATTCGCATTTACTCGTTCATGTTTTTAAACATTTTTTCAATCAAGCGTTAATATCAGTAAATCAAATAAATAGGATGTTACTTCGATTTTCGTTGTATTTAGGGCTAGGGTTCGGGTTATCCTTGCTATCTTTGTTGTTACATTGATTGAGCCCATGTACATTATCACCAAAACCAACCGCAGAAATGTTAACAAATTTTTGGCAACATTTGGAACCCTCAAGACATTGTGCGAATATATTGCTCGTTGCTAGGCTACGCTACGAACCACAGGCAAAAGGTCGAAAACCACACGATAATGAGGAGTGGCTAGTTATACTTTGAGATATCTGCTGGTCGGAGATTTCTACCGCTATATTTAGAAAAATCGAAACTGAAGACAAAGAAAGAGAAACAAAAAAGTCCAAAACAAGTCTAGCAAGAAAATGACATGATCTAATTTTTTTTCTTTGTTTTGCTTTGTTTTTTTTATTTGCAGCTAACCCGCAGGCGCTTACTTTTAAGAGCAATATGAGATAGAACTGGATTGTAATCTAAAATTAGACCCGAAGGCAACAATTACTTTTTTTTTATGAGTACCACGTCTTTGATGCCGAAGAACTTTCTTTCCTTGAAGCCCTTTGAGTGAAACTAATCAAACAAACATTTGCCAGCGTAGGCACAACTCAATTATACCCATAAATGTAAATGGGGCTATTTAAAAGTAATTAATCGGACAGCTAATTCAGCCTTCCTCCATTCTTTTTTTGTTTTTTTGTTTTTATTCTTTTTTACTTTTTTCAATTTCAATTTGAATTTTATGCTAGTTTTGAACTTTTAGTTGTAAATGTATTCCTGTTCTTAAAATTTTTTTATCCAGCTGTTTTTGTTGTTGTTATTAGTGCTATGATTATGATTATTATCATTGTTGTTATTATGTAAATGGCACGCCTTAGCTCTGGCGAATGTTTTGCCGACATTACACCAAAGGAGCGAGCCCTAGCCAATGGCCCTTTGTTTCATTTCTTCTGCTTCAGCTTTCCAACAGCTTCCTAGCAATCCTAGCTGTGCCTAACAAGGCTGTTTTCTGCAACAGTCCCGTTCTTATGGTAACACCTAGCTTCTCAAGCCATCCATCCAATCTTTTGCTTACTACTCCGAGTGCGCCAACGACTACCGGTACTACTTCCAGATGCCTAATCCAGATGCCTAATAGTCTTCCAATTTTTCTCTTCAGGTCCTGATATTTGTCAGTCTTTTCACCTTCCTTTTCATACACTCTGTGATCCCGGGATGAAGTTATATCCACTATGATTGCCTTGTTATTTTCCTTCTCAACAACAACAATATCAGGTCTTCTGGCCTCGATAACATGGTCGCACTGGATGGTCATATCCCACAAGATCTTACATTTTCCGCTTTCCACTACCCCTTCCGGTTGATGTTCATACCATTTCTCACCTCTGCTCATGTCCTACTTGTAACAGAGTTTCCAGTGGATCAATCTGGCAATATTGTCGTGTCTTCTCTTGTACTCTTTCTGTGCCAACATCTTACACTCACTTAGAATGTGATTGATGATGTTGAACTTAACATAATTCGTTCTTAGTGCCTGTTCTTCTTCTTCTTCTTATTGTTATTATTATCGTTATTATTATGTTATTACTATTATTATTATTACTATTATTATTATTATTATTATTAGTATTATTATTATTATTATTCCTATCAGGCATGATAGTGTTATAGATTTGATAATAAAAATTACGGGTAGAATCATTTTAACGACAACGTTTCGGTGTCCTCATGACACCATCATCAGGTCAAGATACAATATTCAACAGATAACAAGAATATAAATGTTCAAGTTAAGTTCTTAGTCCCTAGAGGCTAGGTGAAAAGTTTTGCCGGAACATTACTACTAGTGTATTTGTGAAACCGACTAATACTGGTCTATTGTTACACTATGATAGTCTTGTTGATAATCGTTACAAGAAATCCTTAATTATTACCATGCTAGACCGAGCCTTCAAGCTATCATCTAACTGGTCATTATTTCATGAAGAGTGTATCCGTCTCAAGACCTTATTCCTACAGTTAGCATATCCTGAACACCTTATTCAGTCTATGATCTCCAATTTTATTACCTCCAAACAAACACCAGCACCTTCACGTGAATCCACGCCTGACCTGCAATCAGTACGAATCGTTCTACCATTCAAAGAGCAAAAATCAGCTGACTCTGTGCTCAAACAGTTAAAGGA
>BLFN01000121.1:91330-93830 GCA_014634225.1 Acropora yongei | reverse complement strand
GCATTTTAATTATTGAACTTGCAGCATCGATAATTGTAACGAATGTGATATCTTCCATGCCTGATCACGATGAAACTGGGTCAAAAAATAAGGGCGGTGACAACCAACATTATGTCTGTCCAAGTACATTAGGAGTTTGTTGGCCCCAAGCTGCCACGGTGTGGTCGTGTTATAACAGTAAACTTTGGCTCGGTTCATTCTCTTTGTCAAGGCCTGGATAGAAAAAAAAAGTGAAAATACATCTAGAAGCTCCTTTGGGTGTCCAACAGCATTCAAGGCTCAAAATTTTGGTCTGATAAAAACAATTACACTCGATATATGTAGAAAAAAACGCATCAGCAACAAAACAAAAATCTGAACGGGCTCTCCTTTCTTAGCTAAACAGAAGATGCCTTTACAAAGTAATAAAGCTATCTGGGAAGAGAGAAAAAAATACTTTAAGGAATTTTCTTTGATGCTCCGTTAGGGTGTACTGTCTTCAATTGGCCTCTAGCCGATCTCTCACTCTCTATCATTCGCTTACCTTGACTTTGTGTTCCAGAGTTGTGACATCGCGAGTAAGATGGTAAATGGCATTTGCTGCACCTTTCTACAGAACCATAAATGAAAGAAAAAATGTTATTTGGTTCGATTAGAATGCCTTTTCCAAATCTTAACAGATCACCAGAAATATTAACACGAGCCTACGTTCTAAAAACATTGAAATAATCCCCGAGGGCGATAGTAAGCAATGTTGTAACCCAAAAAAATTTTCATAAAATCACAGGAAACTCTGGTTACCCTAGTGGTAGGTTATGACGCTCCGAAGGAAAGAGCCAAGAAGAAGCAGAAACCTAAGGTGAGAAAGAGGCGAAACATTGTCCGGTCTCCGAACTTAGTAAAAACCTGAAATAAACGAAACAATCGGCTAAGGTTATCCACGAATATGTTTTTTGCGTCTCGCTGGTCACGAACTAACCACAACGAGCAGTTTAAAACTAGTTGCTGGGACATCTCTCATCGGTCAAGTCATTTAACGAAAAATGAACTATAATATGTTACCAAAGGCACTCTCGTTTCTCTTCAAAGGGTCGCGGACTGATTTACAGTCTTTAATGCTTGCGTTTATCTTACAACTTTTTGCTGAAGAGTAGGCTGGAAACTCGTCAAATTTTCGTATCTGAATTAGCTGAGAAACACACGTCACTTCCGCCTGAAAAAAGGATGCTCCGTTCAGACTGTTGGGTAATATTTCTACGCATTTTTTAAGGCAGTGCCTTGCAACGTTACAATGTGAATATCTAGGATGTGGCAGAGATATTATTTCCACGCTTTTAGCAAAGATTCTGACGAATGAAAAAGCGATGTTTTACTCGTTAAAGAAAATAACAAATAGTCGACAAATACGTGTTACAACGATGCATGCAAATGTCGTGATCATTCAGCAGTTGGAACCGTAAAAGATGCCCGGGAGGTTACTTGGGTCAATTTTCGCTGGGTATGTGTCGCTGATATCTCAAAGCCCCTACCTCTTCCTAGTCTATTTTATGGCCAATTATAAATCCCATCTTAGTCACTTTTCAGTGGATAAATGTGATTTTAGCGACCCCAACTTAGTCACTTTCTGTTCATGCATAAGCCTTATATATAGTCAAGCTTATGATTAACTGCAATTTTAAAACAGAACGCAATGCGGCTGGTAAATATTTAATCAATAGCTAGCATTTGTTTTTCCAAAATCAGTCCCGACAATGTGCGACCCCATTCTAACAACTCTGTTGGGAACACTGTTGAAAATGCAACCCCTTATAATCAATCCACTCGTGAAAATGTGATGCCATCCAGCGTCACCTCTCGCCAGATCATATTCCAAACTCTTCCTATTTAAATTGTAGCGTACCAGTTTCCGAAAGCCACAGTTTTTAACACCTTGATGAAGAAAGCAAGTACCTTTCGAAATGTCGCATCAAATAATACACATTCCTTTGACAGTTTTATCAGCCTTGCTTTTTCTCATTTCGATTTGAAAAATTACTGCTGATGAAATCATTCACCAGGATCCTGTGCTTCTTCTTTTGTTTCGTTTGGTGCTTGCTTACATATTTACTTCTCCACTAGGCCATTGATAGGAAGTACCCCTCCCCTGGGAAAAAAATGAGTTGCGTTCAAACCATTTTGGCCTTTCCGCTTAATCATAAAGCAATAATCAAACAGTCCTGTCCTCTGTGCAGTAAGACCAGGGAAAAATCATCAGTCGTACTTTGCAATGAAGGTTGATTAACATCGGGAAGACAATAACCGTATTTTCCACTTCGTTTAATGTACCCGAGGTGTTAAAAAATAAAAAAAATGTGCTAATTTTTCAGCTAAGTGTCCCTGCGATAAGGAAAGAAAATGTTTTAATCTGAATGCTTACCAGTGATATTGGTATCTTACAGTTGACACTGCGAAACGAATACTGCTTCAATTTGAATTTCAGTACCAGTGACCCAAAGACAGGAAAACAGCGAATCCTTCACGA
>BLFN01000121.1:68549-71049 GCA_014634225.1 Acropora yongei | reverse complement strand
CGAGTTACATGAGACAAAGAGAAGGTTCTACGACATATCAAGATTCTCTTGTGTCGCACGAGCAATCGATTGCACACACGTGAGAATTGTTTGTCCACATAGGAACAATGCAGTGAATTTCATTAAAAACAAAAAAAAAATTATTGGAACAGTAAAACAATAATTACCAACATTGTCGCACGCTGGCCGAGAGCTACTCATGACTCACGCATTTTTGACAATAGCACAATCGCGGAACAATCTCGCAATGGATCCATCAATGGCCATGGCCTCCTTGTTGATGATAGCGGATATGCATTCAGATCCTACCTCATGATTCCCTTTCTCAACCAAAGAAATGATGCAGACGTCCGTTATAACGAAGCTCAAAGACGTACCAGAACTGTCACCGAGAGGTGCCTTGGAATTGTGAAGAGGCACGCACTTCCCTTGCTTCGGTTGCGAACTCTTGGAAACTCTCTGGTTATCGTTGTAGCCCATGCGGCCTGGCACAATTTTAAATTAATACAGAGAGAAAGAGAACCGACTAATGTGGATTTGGATGCTGACGACAATGAACCGGAAAAACCCTCTGGAACTACAGACGCAAGTGGAAACGCTAAACGGCAGTTGCTATCGCTCGTTATTTTACGTAAGCACCTAACTATATGTATAAGTGAACTATAGTAGGGATAGGAAGACTACTCTCGGCAGTAAAGTTGCAACTTGTTTAAAATTACCGATACAGCTGTCTTCCCAAAAAACCCGCTATTTTGCTTGCTTTTGCCAGACACTGGGGTCGTACGTCTTAGTTTGTCTCTACTTATTCCGTAATGGCTGCCTGAAACTGTTAACAGGAATAAATAAGGGAACTAAAATATAACTTATCATAATTTGCCTATTTTGTGCTATAACACAGTACTTTATTTCAAGTCGTTCAGTTTTTGCAAGGGATTTCACACACCAGCTACTAATGACACACATCTACATTTTCTTGTGACACTTCTGTGGGAAGAGCTATTCCATTTCCTTGCATTGATTCTTAAGTTCCACTCTATTAATTGAACAAACCTCATTTTCGCTTCATGTTCGTTTCTGGCTAAGGTTAGGAATGGATCCTCACGTATTTGGTCTTCTTTTGTACATGCAACTCTATCTGGCACTGTTTAAAGAAATATATTTTAAATTATTTATTGTATACAATTTGTCAGGATAAATAAATAAAGTAGGGAATAATTGAAAATTGTAAATTCGCTTACCCGATGACAGATTCTGTCATGATTTTTGTTCGCTTGGATGTCCTTTTTCTGTCCTGACTTGAATTGATATACGGCATATTTAATTGGACACTTGGTGCGAGGTCATCGCTGTCATCAATCACAGAGCTGTAGACTACTGATGCACAAGTTCAAAAGAGTTATCAACGAATTCATTTTCGCACGGATTCACTGACGCTGGAATAACACCAGAAACCAGCTTACTAATAGCATTTGGTGAAACATGGGCTTTACCACCGCCTGTCTTCTTCCTTCCACTCCGTTGCTCATCGAATTCCTTTTTGTTTCGTAGTTTCTTGCGCTTCAAACTTCCCTGAAATGCTTTCGATCGATTTTACGCTCGTTACCATCGCGATTTCCGGCGTTGGAACTTTGCACAACGTTTTGCCTTGATGACTGTTTCCTTTTTAAGCTGGCATTGTCATAAACTTTGTTTTTTATATCGGGATATTTCTTCCCTAGCTCCGCAAATAGGTTTTCTTCCTTGGTAAAATTTGCGTTGCGAGGTTTTGACGCCATTTTTTCATCTGCCTCGTCAAATTTGAGGAAAACAATAGGAAGTTTGGTTAAACCATGCTTACACGTGGTCTTCGTGGAATGCGACTCCTTTGCATTTAAATGATATAATTTAGACCACGCATTGCCGAATTGACCCATTTCTGACACTTTCCGGCTTACAATATTTGGTCCTTCCGTAAGTCCAACATCTGTTAGTTTTCTAATGAAGTTTGTGTGATATCTAGATAGAAAATCGAATACTTCATTCACTTGCGTTATCTAATGGCCAGGGTTCATTCTTTTGAGACTAGATCTTAAGTTCATATTTTTCTGTTTTCCTTTGATCTCTGTCATGGATTTCTCCAACGTTGCAGACTGATCCTTCAAATGTAATGAATTGCTTGCCTTCGTGCACAACGATGTCAGGTTTGTTTGCGCCGTTTTTCTGTGGAATGTCTTGATGGATTGGTATATTCCATAGTGCTTTAGCATTTTCATTTTCAACACTGCTCTTTGGAGGGGATTCTTTATGCCAAGGTGTAGCTCTGTAACTATCATCAGAGAGTTCAAACTTGTGAAGTATCGCATGATATTCAAGTCTTAGCATGCGGTCATGCCTTGTTGTATAAATTGATTGGGCTAGAGCGGAGCATTTGCACATGATGTGAGCAATGTTCTCATCAAAAGAGTGACAGAATCGGCAGATCAGATCACCTTCTTCGTTTTTTTTTTAAATTTCTTAACGT
>BLFN01000116.1:4522628-4525128 GCA_014634225.1 Acropora yongei | reverse complement strand
CCGCGACCGTCGACTATCGTTTACCGCTTCAAATTTAACAACCGCTTCCGACAACCAAAGGAAACCATCCACTAATATGTTGCTGAATTGAAGTCTTTCGGAGCATTGTGACTTTCGTGATCAACTGGAGGATATGATCCGAGATCGCTTGGTTTGTGAGGTGAATGATGAAAGGATACAACGTCGACTGTTGGCCCAAAGCCGATTGGATTTTAAGAAAGCACTGGAATTAGCTACAGCTATGGATATAGCCGACAAAAACATGCGCCATATACAGCAAGGCAACTCGGTGGAAAAGCCCAAGGAATCACCAGTCAACCGTTTGAACAAGGAACAGGGCAAGAAAACAGCCAAAGAATGTTATCGCCGCTGAAGGTTTTTCATGAAGCTGAAAAATGCAGGTACAAGGATGAAAAGCCGCAAGAAGAAGAAAGGCCGCAAGGCGTCTAAATGTCGCGTCAAATTGAAAACCAACCAGCGAAATGGCAAAAAGCAAGGCAACACACATGACATGGAAGCGACAGATTCGGAAGAAAAACTAGAGGAAGAAGATACTGCGGAATACACAAAGTTTCATGTAGCCGCAAAGGAACGAGAGCCATATCGAGTGGAGATTAACCTGAACGGAATTTCGACGACTATGGAGGTCGATACTGAAGCAGCCGCTACGATTATTAGCGAAGAAACGTTCAAGAAAATTAGCCGAGGAAACTCAGCACAGAACAAACTCGAAATGAAACCGACTCAAGTAAAGCTGCGAACATACACTGGTGAATCGGTTAAAATTCTGGGAACTGTAGACATTGTTGTTTTTTACGAAGGACAGGAAAAGGAGCTGTCAACATTGATCATCGAGGGGTCTAGACCGAATTTGTTAGGAAGAGATTGGTTGAAGGATGAGAAGCTCGACTGGAGGAAATTATTCAAAATGGAGGCGAATGGAAATCAAGCAGAACCCAAACTTAAGACATTGATCACTCAGTACTCAGAAGTGTTTGAAGAAGGCTTAGGAACTTTCACAGGACCAAAGGCCAAGATTCATGTGAAAGAAAATGCAGTGCCAAAATTCTGCAAAGCACAGCCAGTGCCGTATGCCATGAAAGCAAAAATTGAAGAAGAACTCAAGAGGTTACAGGAAGAAGGAACAATAGAACCTGTGCAATTCTCCGAATGGGCGGCCTCTATTGTGCCAATCCTGAAACCAGACAACTCCATCCGCATCGGTGGTGATTACAACACAACTGTCAATCAAGTTTCAATGGTGGATAATTACCCCATCCCAAAGGTCAAGGATTTGCTAGCTACCCTAGGTGGTGGAGAGAAATTTACAAAACTAGACATGAGTCAAGCATATCAACAGCTACAGCTGGAAGCTGAGTCTAAACAATACACCACCATTAACACACACAAAGGGCTCTTTCAATATAGTCGCCTTCCTTATGGAGTCTCGTCTGCTCCTGGTTTCTTCCAACGCAAGATGGAGAATCTTTTACAGAACATTCCTTACGTGATTGTCCGCGTAGATGACACCCTGGTGTCTGGTGCCAATGACAGTGACCACTTAAGAAATCTGGAGGAGGTCTTGAAACTTCTGGCGGAAGCTGGATTACGATTGAAGAAAGGGAAGTGTGTGTTCATGGAATCTGAAGTAACTTACCTGGGTCACCGAGTGAGCAAGGAAGGTATTCAACCCATGGAGGATAAAGTGGATGCAATCGCCAATGCACCATCTCCGAAGAAAGTGTGAGAAATTCAGTCTTATCTAGGCATGATCAACTACTACCAGAAATGCCTGCCAAATTTGTCAAGCGTGTTGGCCCCACCACACAAATTACTCAACGGGAAGAGCAATTAGCATTGGGGAAAAGAACAGCAGCTCGCCTTTGAACAGTCTAAGTCATTTCTCAAGTCTTCAAAATTATTGGTCCAATATGATAACAAAAAGGAACTGACTTTGGCATGCGATCCTTCTCAATATGGTTTAGGAGCGGTTCTTTCACACCAGATGGAAGACGGCTCATAACATCCAATTTCATTTGCATCTAGAACCTTAACAAAGGCAGAGAGAAATTACTCAAATCTGGAGAGAGAGGCGCTTGCAGTTATTTTTGGTGTTAAGAAGTTTCATCAATACTTGTATGGTAGACCTTTCGCATTAGAGACAGACTACAAGCCTTTCGAGTCCTTGTTTTAACGCGAAGAAGGCTATACCTACCATGGCAGCTGCTCGAATCCAACGTTGGGCATTGACGCTAGCCGCATACAATTACACCATCAAGTACAAACCGGGTAAGGAACACTGCAATGCTGATGCCCTCAGTAGACTGCCATTGCCTGCTACGCGTCGGATGACACCGGTACCAGCAGAAACTGTGTGGACAATGGAGCTTCTCAAT
Organism: Acropora yongei; assembly: GCA_014634225.1. NCBI lineage: Eukaryota > Metazoa > Cnidaria > Anthozoa > Scleractinia > Acroporidae > Acropora > Acropora yongei. Next base: position 4,522,732 of record BLFN01000116.1, on the reverse strand, counting down.
TATACGAGAAAGAGTCACAGAGATCAAAGCTGGAACCAGATCTGATTCCACACTTTCTCTAGTAATGAAGTTTGTACAGTATGGTTGGCCTTCCAGCAACACAG
>BLFN01000116.1:4420293-4427793 GCA_014634225.1 Acropora yongei | reverse complement strand
CATTTATCTATACATGTATGCCAGAAAGAGAACTTTAAAGTATTAGTACTTGAAAAGGGTTTCCAAATCTTATTATTTCTTTATCTAGTGCTAGCACTAGAGAACAATAAATAATTGTCAAGCTTAACTCCCAAAAAAACCTTTAATGTACTTAAATAATTGAATTATTGATAGAAATTCCCTACGGGACTTAAGTTCCATCGAACCAAGATATTGCAGAGGTTCGGTATAATCAATAGGTCCCCCAAGGATCCAGCGTGAGACATTTCTTTGCATTCTTTCGAGTATGTCTGACAGGTAGGCTTGATGTGGATTCCAAACGCGAAATGCGTATTTGATAATAGGACGAACCATTGATTTATATCCAGTTATTATTGCTTCAGAGCACCCGCCAAATGTGCGTTTAAGTAAACCCAAGATCAAGTGTTGGCTTTGGCAGCTATTGCAAGGACATGATGTTTCCAAGATAGATCAGATGAGAGTGTAACACGCAGATGCTTGTGAGTAACTACTTGTTCCAGGGGCAAAGAGTTGATGGAATACGAGCACTAACCTTATCCATTAACCTTAGACCTTGTTATTCTCATGCACTTACATTTAGCTTCACATACCTTTTAACAGCCACTGCCTGTACCAGTTGGACATACAGAGTAAACCAGATTGAATTGACTTCATTGACAGGAGCTGAGTTGTGGAGCAAAGTATCATCTGCAAACATATCACTGGAACAGGGAATACATTTGGGGATTTCATTTATGTAAAGGAAGAACAAAAGGGGCCCAAGAATACTATGTTGGGGATCCCCTGAAAGTACTTTAGCCCAGCTGGAGGTTGAACCGTCAATAATGACCTGCTGGGGTCTATTTGAAAGAAAGTTACACAGCCAATTAAGAATATGTCCTTGTATACCGTATTGACTGACTCTATGAATAAGATGTTTGTGAGGTACCGAATGAAAAACCTTAGCAAAGTCTAAGAACACAACGTCAGTTGTTTTTCAATTGTCTAAGGCTGAGGCCCAGGTATGGAACAGATGAGTCAGCTGAGATGTGCATGATGATAATCCCTTTCTAAAACCATATTGGTTCTAAAACCATATTGGTGGACACAGATTGCAATGTGCTTTGTTTCTCCAGCACTTTAACCACAGGGCATGTTAAGGAGATGGGTCAGTAGTTAGTTACAGTCTCTTTTACTCTCTTTGTGAAATACTGGCGTAATATTAGCCGATTTCCATTCACTGGGTAGTTTGCCTAGCTTTAGAGGAATGTTGAGTATCTTTGGTAAGGATGGTGCAATTGTCGATGCTGATTCTCTAAGCATACGTGCTGTTGTTCCATCAGGTCCACAACCTTTATTGGTATGTAAACCCAACAGAAACTTCTTAACATCTGCTTCAGTACAGCTAAAATCTTGAATGGTTTTATCGGTATATGAGTGGTAAACATGATCATTAGAAGAAAATTCTGGCTCAGATGAAAATACTGAGACAAAATAATTGTTGAAAAGTTCAGCCTTGTCACTTGCACTCGAGGTACTTTCATTTCGAAACTTAACAACTGGCGAGATGGACTTTCTCTCGGTTTTCGTTTTGATAAACGACCCGAAATGCTTGGGATTTTTTTAATCAATGAGATTATGACTGTGATTCCAGTAGCTTTTGTTTAGGGCTGATTTTATTTTATTTCTTAACTGCTTGTACTTATTCCAATCACTTGGCAATTGAGTGGCCTTTGCTTTTTGCCAACAATTAATTTTACGAATTTCAGACGTAATCCATGGATCATTTCTTCTTGGTTTTATTTTTGTTGAACTGATGTTATTTTGAACTACTTGCATGAATAAACCTTTCCAGGCATCCCACATATTGGCAACATTATGTTAATTTAGAATAGAGTCGCATGGGGCACTTGATAGATCGTTGCAAAAGCTCTTCCAAGTTGCATTTTTGTGGTTGTTGACCAATTTGGGAGCTTGATAAGGACAAGAGAGTTTTCCAGCCAAATTAAAATTAACAATGTTGTGATCTGATGTTCCAAGACTGTCACAAACATCGATGTCCATTAAATTTGTGGGGTAATTTGGGATAAGTCGAGAATTGCATCTCCGCAAGTTGGCATATCAATAGATTGTGAGACAAAAGTAGTTTCTGATAGTATCATAGAAATAGTCAGATAGAGAATTAGGCTGGAATTGAGCTGTTAAATTCCATTCAATGTTGGGGAAATTGAAGTCACCCCTTAAAATAATTTTAACCCTCTTAGATAATAAATGGACTTTCTCCAATGATTTATATGGTTCCTCAACATACTTGATATCGCTGTTCGGGGGCCTGTGAAATACTTCAAAAACAATATGAAGTAGAACTACGGACAGGAATTTCACACCACAAAACTCACATTAGGTCTGTAGATCACAATGACGAAAACAGTGAGGTCAACTTGATTGCTAATAGGACTCACCACCTGGGCTCTTGGGGTCTCTATGGTGAACAATGTATGAAGCAGGAAGATTTTGCCGTCACTGACACCATTATCCAACCAGGTTTCTGTGATAGCAATGATATCAGGAAACATGCGTCTGCAGTTGAAGCTGCTTGATCACAATACTTCTAGCATTAAATGATGATATGTTAATGCTATCAGAGAAAGGGCAAGGATTTGGGATTGTATTTGTATGTGTCTGTTGATCACCCTTACTCGCAGCCCGAAGGTTGAATTAGGAAGGGTGCAGCTCAACGGGATCAGCCAAATGCATATGAAAGGTGCCTCTGGCTGCTGCCGAATGATCCCGGAGCACAGCAGCCAAGCCAGATGTTTTTGACTTGGGTAAAAGCCAGACCACAACACCGAAAACTCCGTGCCCTACTCCTTAGGAATAGTGTGTGGGTTCTTTAAGGTCCCACAGACCCTGAGTGTTTATCCGGCCGGAGTCTAACTCACGACCTCCCGCCTGATAACCCGATGCTCAACCAATTAAGCTACCGGTGGGTTCAACTGAATGTCATTGGCAGTGAGCAGGAGAAGTACAAACAGATAAGGGTGATTGTACGGCTTGAGTGGGCGAAAGCCATGATGTTTGACAGAAACACGGAATTTCGTAGGACTTGAGGACTTTGCGATCACTGGTTGTTGACTTATTAAACTAAAAGCATATTGTCTTAGAGATCAATTTCAAGGCTTTGGAAGTTAAGACAGCAAATAAATCCATAAATGCTGATAGCAACCAGAACGCCAACCAGTGCCATCATGGTCACACGTGTACAACTGTAAAAAAAAACAATGTTCTTTAGCAAGCAAATCTGAGAGATTAGTTCATTTTTTTTACTGCTGAGAGTGATGCATGATGGATGCTTCACCTGAATCCTGCCTTGGAAGGCTTTCCAGTAAAACGCTCAGGGGCTGCAAGTTTTTGTCACCTGAAGACGACGAAAGTAAATTTAAGTACCTACAGGTTATGTTTCAGGTGAATGGTTACCTGTGCAATGAGAAGGAAAAATGGGATTGTTAGAAAGTCCACGAATTTCCCGACATTGCTGGTCTGTGTCTCCTCAGCAACATAGAAACTATTGTGCATTTTATTTTGATGAGATACCGGTATCGGATGATTTTTGTGAGAAGCTGGGAAGCTTTGGTTTTACAACACTAGACAAAGTGGTTATGTTACATTTTGGGCTAGTGATTGTTAGTCATCTGGCTTTTTATCATTATTGTGTAGTCGCATATAATGTTCAATTGGCTTGTATTGTTCTCGATCTGTCTTACTTAGAAAATATAGATCTGCTGGCACAAAAGGATAACCTGTTGCCTTATCACCATCCACTGTGTTTATCATAAGATTTATTTTCTAGATTTGCTTCTTGTGTTAGATTCTGCTTTTGAGACACTGCAATACTCTACCTTTCAAAAGCCACTAAATAAGTATTTGTACATACCTTTTGAATCCTTTCTCTCCACCAGCACCAAAAAGGCATTCATTATAGGTGAACTTATGCGGTATGCCAGAAATAGCACAAGGTTCTTGTCATTCACTGAGACAAAGTTAACAAGAGGAGTTACTGTGTATTGGTCACTAGTCTCCATTTAAAAAAAAATTGTTGAAACTTATTGTAGAAGCAATGTGATACCCACCTGTAATGCTTTTAAGAACAAATATGGAAGAAAGTAACTCAAGGCATAAACAAAATTAACCATAAATAAATGCATTATGGCCCTTTTTTCTGTTTTTTGGCTTTCTTTCTACCTGGCTCTATGTTTTCAGTTTTACATGATTGAGGCTGTGGTGACCACACAGCAACATTGAGTGGCCCTGGTTGATTGTCAAAGTCATTCTCAGATGACAACTGCAACTGTGGCTGTTTTCGCTTCCAGGCTGCTTGCTTTGGCGGGGTGGTTTTTTAGTGGTTCAGTGTCACTACCTATACTCCTATGCCTAGATGTTATTGCCCTCGGTTTGCTGTGACGAGGTACAGTCTAACAAGCCCACCAATTCTTTGAAGATTTTAAAGTCAGGTGGACTTTAAATTATTCATGTGCAGCAGGCAGATGTTTGCACTTTCTGTTCTATTCAGCCAGGTTTCCAATGAGGTGCACGCAATTGGTTTTACTGTGACCCCATATCACACAGGAGTGTTCCTAAAAACTCTATTTGATTAAGCGTTTCATCTGATTCACGGTCATTGTCTGTTATGGCATATTTTAGCAGAAGATGAATGTCTGAAGTGCACACCGAAAGTTCTGACTTGGTAATTAAACTCCGTCATCCCATCAACTTGCCTAATAATCATGTTTTCATCTATAGCCCATAACATTTCTTTCAATAATGGAATGTTTGCCATGATGGCACCTGCCACCTCCTCACTTAAGGGTACCGCTCGCCCAAGCAGGTTTTCGTGATTAAGCAGAGAGGCTTTTTCCAGCATAGTGCTGTCAGCGGTCGTTTCTTTAACTTGGCTGTAAGGGCAAACTCTTTGCCTTGGGAAATGCTGGAAGAAGTTCAAATCCTGAACCGAGCTCGGAGAGTAGCCTTGTTTCTTAGCAGACATTTCCTATGATGGAATTTATTGAGCAGTGTTTACTTGGCTTGTATTGTGTGGATTCGTATTACTTGTATAAAAAAAGATGTTTGAGTTGCCTGATATGTGGTAATGCAACATAGACCGAGCCTCATTGTTGCCCTAACGGGTTTTCAAGAAGGGGGCATTTCATTAGTCAAAGAAAGATTAGTAAATAGTGGTTAGTACTGTTTGTAGGAACAATCACTAGCAACATTAAGTTTTGTAACAGTGACTGTTGTTGATTGTGCGGTTATTGAATAATTAAAGGACTTTATTGTTTAGGCAATGCCTCGTCAAGCTTTTGCATTCTTTTTTCATGTGTTCGAGCTTCCAGCATCTGTAACAATGTTCTCAAAAGGAAAACAACATTTAGTGACAGCTCTAGATGCAGATTGGGAAGATCATACATACTTGTTGTTTTAGGAAATTCAACTGCTTAAGGAGGATCAGCTGAAGAACGAATCTGACGATTGGGCAAGGTTATAAGAGATGATGACCAATCGCCTGGTTTTGTTTTTGTACGTGGGCTGAATGGCGTTCATCTCTTTGGTAATGGGTTAGATGTCAGCTTGGACGCCTGTTGATTTCATGCTGCTGGTGTGTATTGTTTGAAGGTGTGGCCTCTTCATCTGATCTGTGGAGAACATCTTCATGCGGAGTTGTCATATTAGCATTATTTGGTTCTGCCATCTGGAAGATATCAACCACGGAACATACCCCTCAACTGAGTAACCAGGAGAGCATTTCACCTGCAAGCTACTAAGGCCAATTTTGTTGAATGAAGATGTGTTGCCTCAAGGTAGTTATTGCAATAATGAAGCAAAATAATGTAACCATGCAAGAAAGTGCCATGAAATGTTTAAACGTTTTGTAGAATTAGTTTATGACTCATTTGTACTGCTTTTAAATGAAAACATGAATGACAATAACTGAAGGTTAAAGGGTGGAAAATGCATCATTTTTTTTTCTCTTAAGGCGTTCCAGCTGTTTCAGTCTCAGAACTCTGAGCCTGCAGTGACCATACAGCAACAATGGATGGTTCCACTTGATTATTGAAGTGATCCTCTGATGACAATTGTAACTCTGGTTAACTTCGAAGTAAGGCTCTTCATTGTTCCTAGTCATATAGACATTTTCTGTTTCTGCAGACATCAACCAGGGAACGTACCCCTCAACTGAGTAACCAGGGGAGCGTTACACCTGCAAGCCACTAAGGCCGTTTTTGTTGAAAGAGAACCTGTTGCTTTCATTACAAGCAAAAGGATAAAGGGGTCAAAGTGTGAATGCTCATTAAGAAAGTAAAGTGAGATAAACATGTACCAACTCTCTTCAAATGCTTAATCCTTTTCTACACCCAACGGGATACACAGGTCTAATGCTTTTAAATGGAAATATGAAAGAAAATAACTGAAGGTATAACCCCAAAGATCTCCCTGTAAAAGTTTGTATTAAATGAAATGTCTGTAACCATAATCAGACTTAAGGTAGAGTAATGCATTGTGCCTTTTGTCTTTTTTTTTCCTTTCTTAGCAGCCAACTCATTGTTTTCTGGAACTCAAAGAGATCGAAAAAGAAAGGAGTAATGTAAACATTGAACATAACTTGGAAGTCTTGAACTCTGTTAAACTAAAAAGCAAAGCAACTCTGCAATTGCTATGGCAATCAACGACTAAACTGTCAATCTTTTACATAACGCGTCTTATAAAAGCCGCCCTCGTATAAATAGTCCAGTTTGCATCTTGTAAGCTGCGGCTTGTGTAAACAGCGCCTTATTTTGCCCTATGATTGGCTCCATTGATTTGATTGAATTTCATATGACTTCAAATACTGCAGAACATTTAGCTCAATTGCAATATCGTGTTTCTCAGTATAACTACTGCCTGGGTACACGCAGTAACGCGTCTATTTGTCTGAGAATTTTAGTTCTGGTGCTTTTCGTTTCTGTCCTGATTTTTTGGGCGGTGGTGGCTCTTAATCACTAGAGCTAAGTGATGATGATAGTGATAGTGAAGGTGGCTTTTGGGCTTTTCTTTCCCTTTTTTCTCACTGCCCAAATGGGCTAAAAAATTAAATTCATGCTATGGGAGGAAGTAATAGCTGTCGGCTTGGTTTCAGTAGTGACCGTCTCAGAGGTCCATTAAGACTTAAAGGTTTTTAAGGCAGGATTGAGCTTAAATTCATGTGTCGCAAGTACTGGAAGTTCCTGTCATTTTTTTCTGTATCCTACTGGGTTTCTGCATTCCCTGCAGATGCTCCATTTTATCAAATCTGTCATTGGTTTGCTCATCATCATCTGTAATTGCATACTTTAGTAACCGATGCACATCAGAGTTAGTTACTGTTAACTCTGACCGGGTATTAAACATTTTCACAAGTTCTCTTACTAATTTTGGTTCGTCAATGTTCCTAATTTAATCTTTCAAGATGGTGACATTCGACGAAAT
>BLFN01000116.1:4384709-4387209 GCA_014634225.1 Acropora yongei | reverse complement strand
TTGCTTTTGTAAGTAATTATGTAATGTGAGGGACCATAGGAGATATATAGAAGCAATCACCAAGCTATTATTGTAATTCTGTAAAAGTGCAAGTTTTTTATTATTCTGCAGAAAGAGATATGGAACCTACTCTGTTTGAGGTGCCAGAGATCGAAGTAGTGTGTTATATTTGACATAGCATTCTTCATGTGACTTGCAATTCGAGAATGGCTGTCAGAAATGAATGCTTCAATGGCGTCCTAATAGATAGTCCATGCAGTTTTTGAAGCCAAAAAACTCCATTGCAGGGATGCTCCCAGCTTTATTTCTGTGCAAAGAAAAGGAAAAGAGCGAAAGAAAAACTGAACATCTGCTTTATGTTATATTAAACCTAAATATACTTTTAAAAGTTGGAGAGAAAATAGGGTTTAGTGCTCTTAAAAGAGAATCCATAATCATTCAACAGACACAACAACCCTATGTTTCATAGCATACAAAAGGAATAAACCCTTAAAGATGCATTTTGTTACTTGTTCATTAATGGTACTAACCTGAGACTTGTGCATATTTCCGATTCCATAGTGTCATACAAATGTATTGCAGTTTTCCAGTCTCTACATGATATTGCCATGCAGTTAACACTACAAAGAATGGGCACACTTAAAAATAGCATACCCTTATAAGGGCAAAATGGGTAAGACGAGGCAATGTACAACAAAAGATTGTGTATGCGCAGTACTTTGCACAATGCCCCAGACTATCATGGCGTCCATCACCTGATAGTGTCACAGCATTCATGTCTTTTAGCTGAGAGGCTAATATATATGGCTTGATATCTTTTCCAAAACAAATGAAAGGTAGGAATCAGCAAATTCTAGTTGGAAAACAAACAAGCACTCAATTTCATGCAAAATGCATTTTTAATTCCAGTTCAACAAAAAAGTGAAAGATACCTACAAGGATTGCTCAATTATTACAATTTTATTGTTAAGATCTCACTTTATAGCAAAACGTCTTTGATACAGAGAAGGAAACAGGTCACACTTGTTTAGAATGGCACTACAGTTTTTATTTTCGTACTGCTAACCAAAGGATATGCTGGTAGATTGTACAGGCTATGGTCCCCAAAACTATGTACTCTTCACTTACTTGTTGGTGTCTAAAAAAATGTGCGTAATGAAACATAGGCTAGACCCATATGTAAGAACATCTGCCTGACTTTAGTAAAAGAGCCACCAGCACAAAAAGTACCTTGGTATCTTGGTGCCGGGGATTAATAGCTGACTACTCCATACAAATTATTTTCACCACTTAGAATTGGTACAGATTGTTTTGATGACCATCGCAGTTCCGCACTGTTCAGCTTTCACCTAAGGTGTGCTCCTTGTGCGGGAAATATGGCAGAATTGAAAGAGTACTAATAGGTTGGACATGAAGACTGTGTTTTGGCTCAGTCCTGATGTCTTGGGTGCTGGACAAGGGAAATTTGCAGGAAAAAAAACGACAAAGTAAGTGAACTGGAAATTGTGTGGTTCCATTGCAACATGACTACTTTAATTTATGGTGCTTGAGTTTGTATAGTTAAAATGTAGTGGAGAGATTACACCAGGGTGTAATGGCCTAGTGACCAAGACACTGGAGTCCAAATGGTCCAGGTTTGTCTAGGCAAGATGTTTTTCTTTGCAGTGCTGCTCATTTTAATATATACATACCTACTAGTTTTCATCTCAGTGTCATCATCCTCAGTTTCCGTGTCCTCTGTATTCTCACTAAAGAACTCTTCATGGGAACCAGAGGAAAAGTCGGGCTCTTCCTCAATGGTGTCAGTGTTATCGAAATCCTCAGGATCTACCAGATCACTATCATGTACATCTGCAATGTTGACTCCTGGAACTCTCTTTCTTCTTTAGTCTTTGAATTCAGGGACTGAACTTCAAGAGTCAATCTTTTCACTAGGAGAAAATTTAGTAAGTAAACAATATTACTTACTACTTTTTTTTGTCAACTGAAGAACAAAATAGTGACAGTGTATTACCTGAAAGCTTGGTTTAAGCATCCAACATAATGACTATCACAAATCTTTGGATTGAAGCTGTCTTTTTTTCCTTTTGCAATTTTTCAGTGCCTCTCTTAAGATTTCAACTTTCCAGTCATAACTTCCAACCCTTGCATGATAGTGTTATAGTTAGTGTGTGTGCTGGTGCATCCTACATGTGTGAAGAGAGTGAACAGGAATCATAAGCAACTTTTTCTTTGTAAAGTAAATGCCAGACAATAGTAATATTTACCAAATGGATTACCAATGGCATTATAGCTTTTGATTGTTGCACAACAGCACTTTCACCTGAGACATCTGCCTGTAAGCAAAATTGCAAAGTTGCTGTTAACTCCAAGTGCTTGAAAGCATACAAACGAGCTAAACAAAATGCTCAATTTTCAATTAATACTTGAACTTACAGTTTGTATGCACAAAGTCCCCTATTCCATTCGTATCTCCATGTCAGAGGTCACAATATCTTCA
>BLFN01000116.1:4377209-4379709 GCA_014634225.1 Acropora yongei | reverse complement strand
TAATCGCCGGGGTCTACAGGAATCTGGCGATAGGCGCGACTCAGGTCTTTTTTCAATACGTGGCAACCACTGCCTTCCTTGTTGACAAATTCCACCAGGCGATCTATCCCGGGTAAACGAAGTCTAAATGGTTCATTGAGATAGGAGTCTTTGGCGATCCCATCATTGACAGAGAAGCCCTTGGAACGACTCTGAGTTCGTCGGAGTCACGCTTTGGAACGCATAAAAGTGGGGAGATGACACAATTAGTGTCAAAGGGGTTAGATGTGAAGGGTCCGCAAATAGAATGATGAACAAGCTCTTTATGGACATAAGATCTTAGGAAAACACTGTTCTTGGCGGCCGAAGGATAAATTTGAAAGGGTAGAGGACGGTAGAGACCCCACGTAGTTAATCGGCCAGCCGTAACGAAGAAAATCAACAATAATTCCATCCTGGTAATGTTCGAGGTAAAAATCAAACTGTCCTAAATTGAAATTAGACTAGATAGGAATACGTGCACCTGAAAAATTAGGGGCATGCATGGCTCTGATGGCATTCGCCAAAGCAATGTCATCGACCAGTCAATTTTTGTCTTCTGATTTCGGCGTGCCAGTGAAACTGCTAGGGATTGGGAAGCGACATTTCGCACATTTTAGCATTGCGTGGTCTGCATCGCAGACATGGCAACGGTGAATGCTCTTGTATGTCGCTTCGGTTGACGAGCAGTTACACTTGCCTGTGTAATTCCACCCTTTGCAATAGGTGTCTTTCTTGCTGTTGCGCGCTTGAGAAGACGTGGTTTAAACACGAGGAAATGTCGGAGCTGAAGGCAAGTTGGCGTGGGTGAATAAAGTTTGTGCCCGATCCTTGATCTGGTCAAACTGTTGGAGAGACAAACGCCAGCTTCAACCGCTGTATTGATTGAAAAGTGGAAATTTCGTACGCTGTACCATGAATATGTTGCAGCACGCTCCATGAGCAGTTTGAGGTACGCTAAATAGCACTGTTGTGCGGACTCCGGCTGACAATTTAAGAATGCAAGAAAGCCACCCACAAACTCCGAAATCTCGAGTTTGTCGTAGTCTATCTTACCTTTTGCGGAGAAAAGGTTATCATTAGGCAAAAGAGAGGGATGTTTGGGCTCCTTTTTATCGTTGGTCTGCAAGTCCTTGAGAGTCGGAACACTTCCATCCTCTGCCAATACTTCATGGGTAGGTGATCGAAAAGGCGTGGAGGCAAGAATGTTGTCAAGAGGTGACGGCTCTTCTGGTTTCAGCGAATGGGAAGTTTGCGAAGGTTTAACGTGTGGGCCTAGCCTCGTCAGTTCTAACTGCGTCCTGGTAATCTCCAACTGCAACTGTAGATTGCCGTGCTTGAGTTGCTCCAGTTGGATCTGCTTATCTAACGACGAAGGTTGATGTTCAGCTGGGGTTGTTGTCTGTTGCTGCGTGCTTGTCTTTGACTTCGTGCTTAGGGACTTTTGTTGATTGGCTGTTGCACAAGGAAAAGATGGAAAAGGATCCTCGAGGTAGCCTGACAGATTTTCGAGAGCTGGGCCTGTGAGGAAATCGTTGGATATGGGCATCTTGGATTTTCGTGAGCATGTATCCATCTTGTACTGGCATGGGAAAGACTGAAAGACCGAAAGACTGCTCACTCGATTACAGAATGATAGCTTAGTATAAAGTTCACAAACTGTAAGGTACAATAGACAAAGATTGATTCATGCGCCAGGTAACAGATATCAAATTGACAGCTGATAATCTACAATCTTAGTTAAACCTTTTGACAAGTCAAAACACACAAAAATCTCAGAAAGCATGTTACAATAATTTCACACATTAGTATCGATGATTGTTTATCTTACCATTCGCTTGCCCCATTTTGAGGGTATGTCTTCAAGATCTTTTTCTTCGGCATGGATGGATGGTTAAACACAAATCCCAATATCATCACTCTTCAATGATCTTTTCATTTTGCTGTCCATACGATGCTGGAAGTCGTCGTGTTTGAAGTGACTCGACCACAGTGACGGGCTTCCAGTTCTTCTTTCTTCTCGCCAAGACAAAATCTATCCATTTTTTCCTTCTCTTTTGAGCTACAGCGTTTTCAGAGTTTAAGAAAGGAATCCTATGTATACTTGTTCCTTTTTCAGGATCAGCTGTGTTGTTAGATTGGGCGGCAACACGTCTTTCAGGCATTTCCTTTGCATCAACACTGCTTTAATCCTTATGTCCTCTGATCGCGTGTTCCTTAATCTACATCATAGGTCGAGAGGGGACTTGAGCCAGTGGTGTGCCAAGATGGCGGGCAATTTGAACGCTTTTAAAAAATCGTGGTAAATTCATGTCTCAAGGTCATTTTTTTATTGAGAACTTTAAAATAAAAAAAAATAAAAAATTTTGTGTCATGGGCACTTTGACACCTTGGAAGTGGGGAAAAAAGTGAAATAGTGAGGAGCAAACCTCTCCATGTTTTTGATGATGGAGTCGCCTAACAAAATTACCCCCCCCCCCCC
>BLFN01000116.1:4354943-4357443 GCA_014634225.1 Acropora yongei | reverse complement strand
TCCTTTTTGAAAGAAGTGCAGAAATAAACTGTGACTTCCCGGTGACTTCCCGGCTACTCCTGGCACTTCAAGGTAAATGCGACAGGGCATGGAATTGTCCTCTTGTGAAAACCCCAACCGCAAAATCATGGATGCAAGAGCCACAATATTCAACAGTGTCCACATGATATCCCGCATCAACCAAACTGTAAATAATTCATGGCCTCGGATAAAAGAGAGCATGCGCTTCCAAAGTCATTGCCAGCGACAGAATGCTTTGATGTTCAGTGGCCTTTTAAAGAAATTTTGCGCCGAGAACGCCATGAAAAAAGCACAGTAATGTGTCTCAATGTCGACCTGTTGTGATTTGAAGGTGATTTATGTTAACCTTTGAAGGGGAGGACTTAATTTGCATGATTCTGATCAATTAATCTTGTAGCAAAGCAAAAGTAAGACCAAAGAAATTGCGTTTCATCTTCAGTCTTAAATTTATCACACGGAAACAGTTGCCAAAGTGGCTGTGGTTTCACTAGAGATAGTGGGAATTGTGTTCATCCAATCAAGCAGGAATCAGTTGTTCTGCTAATGATGTCCAGTCGATAATGAATATTGGAAATCAGTGGTATTGAAGGTTCTCTCAGTTAGCCGCACAATCGTTTTTTATGCATACAGCATTACGCGCAGTTTTAAATGTGTTCAAGGCTAACTGTGACCTTCAATATAGTGAAAGCTAGAGTGGTACCATTCATCAAGAAACTACAAATTATACAAGGATATCAGTACTCCTTAGATAGAGCTTTTCAATTACTCATATCTGAAAATTTGAGCAATTTTGTCTTGGCAATAGGATGTACTGCAGTTGCTATTTATCGATTGTAAAGGTAATGTGGGCTTAAAAATATTTCATTTTAATGCAAGGGATATTACGGAAGACACCATTCTCAAGATACATGTGTTCTGCTTGAATTGTTATCACTGAATAGCTTATAGTTAATTTTTTCGGAGTATACATAATGATAGACTGTATTTGAGTTCAAAGGGTTGAAAATGAATAAAGTTTAAAATAGGACCCTCTTTCAGAGTCATGCCTGTGAAACCAGAAAGTTCAAAGTGAGTTATGCTGTTACTTTCAATTCGCTCTGCTACTCTGTAATGAAATCATGTAGTTATTGGAATTGAAACACATGATCTATTGTTATTCAGTATGGCAAAAGTACTTATCATCAGATGATTTGCCAAAAGCTGTTGATCTTTGTGGAACTGATGCAAGTTTAGCTCATAAAAGTGATTGCTGAAAATGAATATTGTTTGATTCAGTTGACAACAAATTATTTCTCAAAAATCTGGTAACAAATAATAGTGAATGCACAGGGTTTTTGTTGTGTGCTTTCAGTTTTTTTGCATGACAGTTATTTTTAAACACACAAGGTCAAAATATATGTATTCCCTCTTGGCAATTATTAATGCTAGTCAAATACCTCTAATTAAATATTCTACAACCATAAATAGCACAGCTACTTCTCTTGTTGCTGCCATCAGCAAAAAAATTATATAATGCTAGAAGTTTTTCCAAAATTCAGTTTGTAACATGTTCAGCTAAAGCTGTTGAGAGAGCTGAATGAAAAAAGATAAGTAATTGAAAAATGAAAGACACAACCAAAGTTAGGGAGCATTCATAATTTATCTAGAGGGTGGGCGATGATGATTTCCTTCTTTTTTCCTTTCATTTTTTGGAAGCCCCCCCTGCCCACCTGATCATCTCAGGATTTTTTTCTCTGACCCTGCCGCCCCTCAAGACATGATTGATTAATGAATGGAAAATATCATAGCCCCCCCCACTCAAGCACATAAGTACAACATGTCAAACTCACCTTTAGCCATATAAACGTCTTGTGACAGGTGTATTGAGCTTTATTAGTAATTGACACAGTAAATCAATAACAACTTGCACTTTTAAAATGGTGATATTTCATGCACATGTCAATTTATGAAAACATAATGTTCAGTAGAATTAAATCTTTATGCATCTTTAATTCAAAGTTGTTCTATTTTGGACATTGTTGAGAAAAGCTGATTGAATGATTTGCTGATAATAAATTGAGCTATCTGAATTGCTACTGGAGAGAAAGTAGTCTTTTAGTGTCGTTTTAGTTTCAACCAGATTTAGAAGCTAATGATCTGATAGATCATGGCCAGTTGTTAGTGCAGTGTCTTAAAATGAAGATCTGTTTTGAGTACACCGATGATCTTCATTAAACCACTGCATAACAACTGGCCATGCTGTATCATCTTGCAAGTCATCTTACAACTCTTGGAGAGCGTGAGATTGAGGAGAGCGAGTGTGAGGAGAGTGACAAGAATTAGTTTGAGCCACTTGCAAAGAGACGTTGTAGCGCAAGAAATCGGCATCATGCATCAAGTTTCTTACTCTAGTTCTGTATCGACATTTTGTTGAAATGAAATAAAAGACAGGAATTATAAGAGCATTCAACAGCATTTCATTTTTCTCTTTTTCAGGAAA
>BLFN01000116.1:4319416-4321916 GCA_014634225.1 Acropora yongei | reverse complement strand
GAGGGCTGTTCATCGGCGTATGGGGTGTACTCGGAGGGCTGTTTGGGGGTTTGTCTGGCAAGCTTGGTGGGCTGTCTACGAAATTCTTTTGCTTGCATGGTGCGCTGTTCATAAGTTCATCCTTGGGGGGTTGTTTATGGAATTTTTTGGCTGGCTCGGAGGGCCTTTCATAGAATCGTTTGGGTGGCTTGGAGGACTTCCCATGGAATTATTTGGTTTGCTTGGTGGGCTGTGCATCGACTTAAAGAAGTGTTTGTGTTGCCTTGGATTTGCCTGAAAATAAACGAGTTTTTTAAATTTCTTTTTCGTTTTGGATCGTTCTTGTCGCTGAATGCCTTTTACGTTTGACCCTAGTCCACTTGTTAGCGGTGCTTGTATTGATTTTTACCATCGGGACAAAGTGGTTGACCTGGAATTCTTTTGATCTGTCAGTCCAACGAGATGCATCGGTCATCATAATTGTGATACTTGGAAGTTGTTGCGTATCACCGACTCTTGGCCTGTAAGTGGCGGTCAGCAAGGGAAGAGGCGAATGCCTTTTATCGGGGTAAACTACCTTAACCTCACATCCAATTGCAGAGGACAAGCCCATGATCTGAAGTATGCCTGAGTACCTCCTGTTGTGAAGAATATTGTAGATCTTGCAATGCCCTCTGAAAACCTTCCCTTGCAAGGACACGCGCCGCTGTATTGCTGAAGATGACGGCGTCATAGATTCCCTTCTTGGGCCACCTGTTTACGTAGAGGGTAGTGAAATCCATGGAGGAGGTGTGACCCGTAGAAATCAGCATTTGTGAGGAGCTCCAGTGGAGTACGCAATCAAAGCTCAATGGCAAGTCTTACTTTTGCATATAGTGATGATGGCAGCGTTAAACAGACAGTTTCCATCCCCTGTAGTCTTGATGGGCTTAAAGTGGCCATAACGTCAAATTTTTTGTTGTCTCATCTGATTCTTCATGACACCAAATTAGTTTTCTTGAAAAAATTTCGATTTGTATAAAACACAATTTTTTATTTATTTTTTAAGCTGTTCAAATTTGCCCCCATTTTGGTACACTATTCGTACCAGTCTTCCTCAGTTTAAATTGAGTCGTGACATAGGTTCAGGAAAACGTGATTTGAGTCGTGACTTAGCTGACTTGTAAACAAAAGGAAATTTTGCTTCAGAGTTGTCCACATTTAGTTGAAAATGTCGGAAAGGTGGATTGGCACTCTTTGTTACAACGTTAATGATTCAGAAAACAACATCAGTCTTCATCGAATTCCGTTTTTTGGCGAAACATGCCCAATAAAACAGAGGAGATGAAACTGACGGGTTAACTTCGTCCTGAAAGGAAGAAAGAACTGGATGCCGGGAAAAACATCCCTGCTGTGTTCAGCGCATTTCACAGAAGATGACTTCATGAGGCCCCTTAATTTAAGAGCGGTATAGATGAAGAGGGAGCTCAAAAAAAAATCAATCAGGCGTTTTGTCTTCCCTTCGAGGCATATAAGCCAAGAGAATTGCGACGAAGAAGAGCAGAGAACAGCGAATGGTAAGTCTCATTGCCTGTCACTTGCAACACGTGCTTGAAGTGTCTATATTTTATTATTTCGTCGCTTGTTTCTAGTTCAGTACTTTCCACCAGCGAGCCGCTGGCTCCACTTTTCTGGGCAAACGGGTCTGAAGCCAGGGTGTTATGTCATGCAGTTCAGTTGTTTGCCGTCTTCTAGGTCCTCCATTACTAGGTCACTTGTGAGTGCTTCGCAGCATCCTTTTAGGTCTTTACAGGAGTAGCACTCACTGATATTTGCCAGAAGACCACAATAATTGCAATTCTCACAAGTACACCTGAATGTGAAACAATTCTTTCAAAGAAATATGTGAATTCCGTTTTTCAGCACACAGAATTAAGGTAAGGGTAGCAATTAAGTCAGTTTGATCGAAGAGTAAATGATTATAAAAACTACAGTTTTGCAAGCGTATAGATAATTATAAAAGTTCTTATGTGTATTGATTGCACGATGTAATATGCGCGACAACGAAACATGGCAGCAAAATAATTCGATGCTCAATGACCTATTCGCTGTTTCTTGAAGACCAGGTTCACGAAATATTCTTAAACAGATTTGATAAATAGTCAGTTCAATACACTTAAGCAATAGTTACAGTCTTTGACCGAACTGACTCTTGTCTTCGATCGAATCAACTTTTGTCGATCGAAACAACCTTCAATCGAACTGACTTGCATTCTAGGTAAGAAACTAACAAAGACATGCATAAAAGCACACAAGCAACTGATATGAGAAACACGAATGTAAGCATGTAAAGCAGCAAAACTTACCACTCTCGAACAAGTATGCGGTTTGCAAGACGTTTCTTCAACTCTCTCTCTAACTTTTGATTTTCTTGTTGTTTCTTTCGGTAATTTGCAAGCCATTCTTCATCTGCAAGCGGCGCATCTGTAAACAGCGAGCGAATCGTCTTCATTTCCATAGCTTCGACCGCTTGCTTCGTCTG
>BLFN01000116.1:4284416-4286916 GCA_014634225.1 Acropora yongei | reverse complement strand
CAGTGGAAGTCAGTTGTTTTATAGTGAAGAAATCCATCTTCTATGACAGATTGTGGTTTTAGCAGTCCGGAGGGTCATGCGCCTTTGTGAGACGCTGCGAATCATTACAAAGTGCGCCTCTGGAAATCCACCTTGCAAAATATTAAAGGCTTAAGTGTGAATTTTTGTGGTGCTTCATCTTGAATTGCAAATTTTTGTATTTGAAGCAACTTTACCGAAATTTGTGTAAAACATACTCAGTTGAGGTCAATACATTAGGGAGCTTAAGGATCGACGATGAGTGGGACAACGTTGACAGGACAATGATGTCATGTTTAAAAAAATCTGATGCGCGGGTTTCATTTTCGGCAAGAAAAATGAAAAGTTAAGGGAAGGCTTGACGTTAACGATAGCCTTTGAAATTTCGTTACAAAATGACATTGTTTAAAGACATTCCAACTCTAGTTTCTCTCTTCCACGACGATGATGAATTTTTGTTGCTGCACAAGCAGTATTCTTCAACTAACCCAGATTTTCCGTATCACATATACCCTGCATTTGACCTTGACGAACTTGATGAATCTTAATGCTTAGCCGAGTTTAGATTGAGAAAACAGGATATTGTGGCTCTGAAAGATATTCTTCAAATTCCTGCCATCATTGAATGACTTGTGAGCAAAGGTCTGTTTGTGACGGTGTGGAGGGCTTGTGCATTTTTTTGAGGCGGTTATCCTATCCGTGTACATATGGTGACATGCTACTAAGGTTTGCTAAGCCAGTGCCAATTCTCTGCATGGTTGCAAATAAGTTGTTCGACCACATATATAATCATCACGGATATAGGGTTACTGAATGGAACCACGACATTTTAGCTCCAGTTAAACCTCAGACCTACGTCGATGCAATTACAGCCAAGAGTGCCCCATTGGAAAATTGTTTTGGTTTCGTTGATGGGACTGTCTGCCCGATATCACGTTCAGGAGCCAACCAGTGGTTGGTTTATAATGGCTGTAAAAGGGTCCATGCTCAGAAGTTTCAAAGCGTTGCATTACCCAAAGGTTTAATTGGTAACCTTTATGGCCCAGTTGGTAAGTGTAATCTTAATTATTACTTGTCTTTTAGAAAACCTGAAATTTCTGTAGTTGTTCTTGCATTAGTAATAACAATAATTATAATAATATTGTAATGAAAATTAGACTGATCTTTAGAAAGCACACCGAAAATGCTCATAGAAGTTTTCAACATGAGACTACTGAAAATATTTTCCTACACTATTTTAGCGTATGGTGCCCAGAGAAAAGAACACAAAGGCACATCAAAAGGCAAACAAAGACCATGAATTAATTAATCTTAATTGTCAACTGTAAAAAATAAGTGAAGAAAAGGTAACACTCTTTTTGTATTCAAATTTATGGATGCTCTCTGAAAACTTTATCTTTAGAAGGGAGGAGACATGATGCCGGTATGTTGGCTGATTCCAGGTTGCTGCACAATCTTGAGGGCTTCACATTTAACCCTGCAGGCCAGCTCCTCTGTATCTGGAGATCCTGCATACCCACTCAGATTCCACCTTGCCTGTCTATATGGAAATGAAACATCTCATTATTTTGATCTCAGCCCACCAAGCCTTCAAGAGTACTTTTCATGATTAATGTTACATACTTCAGGCAGAGTTTAAGATTGAGAACTTTTGTGTGAATGGTGCATGTATTTATTGTTCGGTAAACATTGACATTTTAATCTGTCCATCAGTTCAAAACTAAGATCAAGAATTGTTTAGTTCTCAGGATCAAAATAATTCTGGTCCTGAGTGAGTGTGACCATTATTTTCTGCTACCTACCAGGATCATAGGGAAATATTGAACTGTTCTGTTTTGAAATAAACACTTTGAAACTAGTACTCCTTAAAGGAAAAAACAACTGCTCTCACCTCAAAATGATAAATTTGTCATGGTTTGCTCAAATTTTTGTGAGTTGGAAGTTAAACCTAGTTGCAAAGGGAGTGTTACATTATGCTTAACAAAGACCTTTGGTAGTTTGCCATTTTCAAATTCCTGCATTAAATAGAGTTTGATGTTTGACATAGTCCTAAAGTTTTAGAAAGTTTATTCACACAAACAATGATATAGTATGTGCATCATAGTTATTAGAAAAAGTAATCAATCAGAGTGCTTCCAATTGCAATCTTTGAATAACGCATACAATTTAGCAAACATTAATGTCAACTATTGAATCTCGTTTCATCACTCTCAACAGTACAAAAAGCAATTGCAGTATGACAATAGAAATGAAAGGTACATAATCAAACATAACAACTTTCAGATGTATGTTAAAAAATGCATCAAAATATATACACAAACAACATTCATGGTGGAAAAACAACATTGCATTGCAGTACTGTTGAAAAACTAGTCCCCAAGTTCACATGACCATGATCTCTTGTAAGTGGCTAATTTTTAGTCAGAGGCTCTCATAAAAAAATTCATGCCTTGTTGTTGGTGCTGTGCGATAAGCATTGCTT
>BLFN01000116.1:4263095-4265595 GCA_014634225.1 Acropora yongei | reverse complement strand
CTACAGGAACCGCACATCCCTAAACAGTGGATTCTTGTATGACCAGATTGTCCGCAGACATTACACTTAGTTAGACGTTGAGACATAGTTGAGAATAGATAATTATTTGCAAATAGAGGCTAATCGTGTCAACTACATTGAGTTGTCACATTAAATAACATGTTCCTCTCATTTCATTGGTTCAGTAAGAAGCGTTATGATTGATTTAATTTGATCCTAACTTGATCTGCATTTATCATCGTTGTTTTGTCTTATATTCGATTGGTGTAATAAGAAGCGTCATGATTTGCAGTTTTTCAGCAAGGCTGATTGGCTTAATGAAAGAAATTTCGATCCTAAAGCATCTGATTTTTCAAAGGGGGGAGGGGAACACGCTGTGTCAAAGTGAGGGTACTCACCAGATTGTCATGTCGACCTCCACGTCGTGTTTCGGCTTAATGTGACATGTTTCGGATGAGCAGTGAGAGTAGTGGGAAGGACAAGCCTTCAAAATAGCTTCTAGAGTAGTTATTCTCAATGAGAAGGGAAATGCTTGAGAATAAATCTTACAGTTGTATTCGAGAGTGCATTTATTGCTGAGTTAGATCTTGGTGGGTAGGTTGTGGGGGGTAACACGGTAGAGAGGGGTGCTTTCTAGGAAATTTGTGAAGCTCATGCAAAACTAGACAAAAGAAAGAACAGTATTTTCTGACACATCAGATGGCTTTATGGGCAATGTCCTTCCTGACGTTCACACTGACAGCATTGGACATGGAAAACTTACTCTAACTTCTAACACAGCCAGCTCTGAACAGGCTTCAGTGTTTCTATAATCAACGTGAATTTGCTACCCCTTATGCCGTGCTTGAAGTTTACACTGACAGCATTATGGGAGAATACAAGTTGTAAGAGGCGTTGGATTGAAAATATTGCACATTGTAAGGCTAACACGTAATTTTTTCCACCATGCTCTGATCTCCATTTGCGTTATCTTCGAGCCCTAGGACGTCCATGCGGCAGAGCTCTTCAAAACTGGTTGAAATCGTCCAGGCTAAGAACATTGTGTCAAGGTTTTGCTCTGTTCCTGCAGGCATAATGGTCCACCCAAAGGGAGTGAACTCAACCACAAGCTCTGCAATAGCTCTTCCCATTCCTGTTCTACTTCATTCAGGTTTAGAAGAGTTTCATCAGTGCCCCGTGAGTGACACAAAAAAAGACATCAAGGAAACAAGAAGAAAGCCAACCCCTTGCGAAGATACTATTGAAAAGAACATTAAAACCTTTCTTGAACAGCGGAAGGATGTGGATTATGAGGGGATGTTGCTTGTTCCACAATATGCTCTTGATGAGGTAGACAAGCTATTGCTGCATTTAAGAAAAGGCTGCTTGTCTAACATACCACCGACTGGAGGAAAAAGTAGGAATGAACGTATACACAGAGTCTTGAATAAAAGTCTTAAAAAATTCGCGAATTGGTATTCAGTATGCTATTGCCTTGCTTTGTTGCATTCTTTTATATTTGGAACGAGGAAGAAACCAGGAAGAAAATCATGGAAGTGCCTCCAATTGAGTCACACTTTAAGACAGTTGATAACAGTTATATTGAAAGAAGTGAGCATTTTGGAGTAATGGACATTGGTGATTTTACAACCACGCAAACAGATGGAGATAGTGCATACGACTCCCCTTGTAGCAATGGCAGTGGTTCCCTTGGAAGTTCTTCGGCTGATGTAGTTGACAAGCTTAATGAATATTTACAATATATTGAATCCCAACAACTTTCCAGTTTCACTGAGTGAGGAACAAATGCATATTATCTTAACATCATCAAACTCAATGCAAGAACTATGTTCTTACATTCAGAAAGCTGGTCAGTTTGGCCGATTTGATCCAAACATAGTAACATTTGTCAAAACCACCTTAACATTGCTTCATTCAAAGTTTTCAAGTCAAAGAAATTCAACTTCACTGCATGACATTTTAGCTGACTATCATATGCATAGAGTGTTGATTTTTCCCAGTGGAAACTGTTTCTTTCTTGCCATAGCATATGCATTGGGACATGAAATTCCAAAACAGCCAGATTCCGAGGAAATTCTCCAACTTCTTGATTCATTGGGATTAGAGAGTTGTACTAGGGGGGAGGATGTTTCTTTACCACGGAACCACAGAGAAAACCAAAAAAAAAAAAAAATAGGAAAATTGCCTGTACTCTATATGTATCAAAACATGCATAATGAGCGTTTTAAGTGTTAAATACGCTTCTGAGGCCAATGCCTTGAATGAGAAAAACAAAACATTGTCAAGAGTGAACAAATAACCATAAAAAAGCTGCTAATGAGACACCTGCAAATACAGTAACATGCCGGCCCCGAAAGGCGCACACAATGAAATAGTAAGCCTTTCCAATCACAAAAAAATAAAGTTTCACAGTACATTCACTCTTTGCTCATCAGTGACCGTTCCAAAAGGCACAATTTGCGAATGTCACGTCATAAACTCGTAGTTGCAGTCTTGACAG
>BLFN01000116.1:4255595-4258095 GCA_014634225.1 Acropora yongei | reverse complement strand
CGTCAATTCCTATACAAATTGATCGCCTGCACTACATGATGTGTAACTCACAAAGCGGAAATTAATTGGAAATCTGAGTTGAACATCCATAACATAACTTCATCCAAATTTAGGACAGGATTTACAATGCCTAAAACGTAACCTACTTCATCTGGATGGGAAAAGTCAGCTTCACCAGGGACATAGCTTCTTTGCACTGCCTCTATCCCTTCCAAGCTGCCAACAAGTAGTTTTTTATATTTTGGTACCATCTGAATTTTGAAGACGGCAATAATTTCCTACCAGTAAGAACTGAATAGTCTATTGTGCTGTAATATCTAAGAGAATGCCTCCAGGTAAGGAATTTTGAGGCATATAGAGCGCTTTCACATAAGGTCATGGCGGCTATGTTGGTGTACCAAACTAATCCTCCTGGAATTGATCTCTATTTTTATGCAAATACTTTCTTTTGTTTCAGTAATACAATATGGCTACTAAACGCTCTATAGATATCTGACTTCTTATTCGAAGTGAACGTCGTACGAACATAATTTTACGAACATAATTTTAAGCATGTTGATTTTATTAAGATTTCATTCAAATTCCTAATTATTAACCACATGTTACGGATCGCACTCAACATCAGTGGTACTTTCAGTAACTACAAGGTAATTAGACCTCTGACTGATGGTTCTAACAAGAGCTGAGAAGTTTCATTGGCAAATTTGTCAAGCACAAAAACGTGGTCATTTCCTGAATTAAGCAAGGACAACTTATTAGTTCCGAAAGCTACCATTGATTATTCTATAGCATAAATAAGAATGATAGCTGAGGTTTCAAATGATAATGTTTCTGGCCATATTGAGATGCAATGCAGTCGGTTTGATTAACACACTCTTGGTGAGGTTTTTCAGCAAAGGGGGGTCATGCTGTGTCAAAGTGAGGGTACTCGCCAGATTGTCATGTCGACCTCCACGCTGTGTTTCGGCTTAATGAGAGATGTTTAGCTAAACGTGGGTAGGTGGTGGGGGGTGACACGGTAGACAGGGGTGCTTTCTGGGAAATTTGCGAAGCTCATGCAAAACTTGACACAGAAAGAACACTATTTTCTGACACATCAGATGGCTTTATTGTCAATGTCCTTCCTAAAGTTCACACTGGCAGCATTGGACATGGAAAACTTACTGTAACTTCTAACACAACCAGCGCCAAACGGGCTGTAGTGTTCCTATAATCAATGTGAATTTGCTACCCCTTATACCCTGCTTGAAGTTTACACTGAAAGCATTATGGCAGAATACAACTCGTAGTAGGCTTTGGGTCGATAATATTGCCCATTGCAGGGCTAACATGTAATTTTTTGGGTTGGCATTTTCTGAAGTAAGGCAATTTTGGTGAAGCAAGTAATCTAACATGGTGTTATTTGCCAATGTCAAGAACGTTGGCTGATATAAGCATCCTACTCTCAATTGTTAACCACGGTACGGGACACTTTAATCATGAAATCGTTTAACACCATGTGAATTTGAAACCGCTATCGAAAAGAAACTTCACAACTTTTTAACTTTCCATCAGCAGATCTATAGATATGGGTATGAACAGGTTTGGATAAAATTATACCACGCTTTAACTAATTACAACACCACAAACAGATGTATAGAAATTTCCATGCACAGGTCTGGATGATATATCAACCCATACTTTAAACTTTTTACCACATCACTAGCAGTTTTATAGAAATTTCCATGAACAGGTCTATATAAAATATGATCCCATGCATTAGCTTTTTACCACATCACTAACCCCCTTATGAAAATTTCCATAAAGGTCTGGCTAAAATATGATCCTACATGTAAATTTGTGACCACATTACTATTAGATCTATGGACATATCCATGAACAGGTCTGGATAAAATAAGATCCCATAGTTTAGGTTTTTACCACATCACAAACAGCTTTGTGCAAATTTTCAAAAACAGGCCTGGATAAATGTGATCCCATACTTTAGCTTTTTGCCTCATCACAAACAGCTTTGGGGAAATTTCCATACACAGGTCTGGATAAATGTGATCCCATATGTGAACTTTTAACCACATTACTAGCAGATCTATGGAAATTTCTATGAACAGGTTTGGATAATATATGATCCCATACTTCAGCTTTTTGCCACATCCCTAACAGCCTTATGGAAATTTCCATAAACAGGCCTAGTTGAAATATGATCCCATTAGTAATGGTGAACGATTAAAGAAAAAAATTCCCGTTAAAATACAGTTTAACAGGTGTCTGTTTGAAATCAAGGTTTAAAACTTGGTTTTCGGTCACTGTAGCACTTTAAGGAACATGACGACATGAATAATTCATAGTAATCTGATCTAATTTTTTTGTAACTCCTTGTATCTTCTTCTTACGTACTGTGCTGCCTCCTTTTTTTAGTTTCCCATTTTCATCAAAGTCAATATTAAAGTATATTACACTTTCCTTTGGAATCTGGGTGGATGTCTAGCCATGCCAAGGCACC
>BLFN01000116.1:4083431-4087305 GCA_014634225.1 Acropora yongei | reverse complement strand
TATTCAGCATGACGTGGGCTTTATTTTTTAGCGAACTTGTTTGATTTGCCATTCGTTCTTTTCAGTATCTTAGATTTGTTCATAACCCACAGGCAAACGATCCCGTCGATCACAGGTATAATTTTTTCATAGTTTGACACTATTCCCACTGGTTAATAAAACCACAGGGCACTGAACATCAGAGCAGTAACCACGCGAATACCTCAAAATGCATGCAATTGTTGACGACACGAAGCAAATGAAACACAGTGCGTAAATAGCAAAACGTTTCTCAGAAAGGGTTGGTTTCGATTTAATTATCCGTTCAGTGGAAATATTACAGGAGATTTGAGAATCTAATTACCGGTGAAACAAGACCCGCGAGAAGTTCCCTCTCCGTTCGGCATTTCCTGCTTTACACATATCATGCCGAGGAAGAAAGTCTTGGCGCAGTACGCTATTTTGGTCAAATTTCCGAAAACATTTTCTAATCCCCAGTTCTTCGCAGAGCAAGTTAACGACTTACGTCCAGGCCCTCACGTTGTCCACCATAGATTGTTGCAAGTGACGATTTCACATCAAGGGTTAGGTCATTTTAGCGGACCGTTAATTGACTAAATTCTCTGAAAATGCGTTATTTGACAAACTCTTTTAAGTCCACCTAAATTGTTATTTGCCATAGAGTCTCGTGCAATTCTAAAGTAAAAAAATATCGCTCGGACGGCCGAGCTGTCCCCACTCAAAGTCGTTACATTTCCTCGTAGTTAGAGGTTTCGCTTGAATGAATGTCTTAAACCCTGTTTCAGAAGAAATATCGTAAAACGGCCAAAGTACGGGGCTTGTGTTAGTGTGCCGCTTCACCATAAGGTGTTTTTCATAGAAATTAGTGCAGAAATCATTCGTTGACCACCATCACTCATTGCCTTCATTCAAACACTTCAAAAAAGAAACTAAATCAGCAGTTTGAAATTAAAGGTTTGAGCGTTTTACACATCGCTTGGGTCTAACGGAGGGTCCCTCATGGGATTTAGGGAACAAGAGAACAGAGGAAAAATATCATAAGAAACGAGGGAACACGAACCTATTTTAGGGAACGCATGAACAACTAAAAGCCAATGGTGACGTTTGGGGAAAGTGATATGCAGATTATCTAAACAGGGAAAAAAGAAAGAAAAACTATTTGGAAAATGGGAACAAAGGGTAATTTTAGAAGGCAACAAGGGAACAAGGAGCGCCCTTGTCCCGTGGGAGACCCTCCCAACTAACTAGTTGTCAACTTGTTTGTATCAACGTCCGTGTACCATTTCTTCGTTAGGATTGATGATGGCAATCAATCTCCTTCATTTTCAAATGTTTATCCCATTCCAAAGGCAAAATTGAACAAGTATTATGGTATTTTCCGAAATGGCCTTTTTATGTAAGTTGCATTTATCATGCACTTATCTTGCCTATGAATCTTTCTGACGGTCATGAACGTTTGATTATGCGTGTAGACGTCACAAAGAGTCTTTCTTATACTTGCCATAGCTGAAATAGTATATAAGAGAAGACTTCTCTCAAGAAAAAAAAAACGAAAAAAAAAAAAAAAACAGTGAAATTACAGGCCAAAATTTTGCAAGCAAAACCTGTAACAGGTCGATGCGATTTTTTTTTACCTATGGCATAGAACTTTGACCTACGGTTATGAGCCTCAGTGGAGATAGAAATTCATCATTTTCATTATCAGTTGCATTTCTAACAAGAAAACATTAGTAATTATATAAATTGTAAGGTGACGGCGATATTCCAACATTGTTCTTCGCGAATCTTTCTCGAATTTGGAAACAATACAACAGACATCTGCAAACATCGCGGTTTCTGTTGTTTGTAAACAAATTGAGGCGACAGCCATTGTCTTCCACCAAAATTTAACTACAGTCAAAAAGTTAACATAAAGAAAAGTCGACAACACAGACATTTTTAGCTAAAAAAAATTTTAATATCAAACCATGGCATATTATCGTCGCCGACATCAAGTGTTTGTTCGACGGGTAGAACAAATTATCATTTAAATTACAGACTTCGTGAAACCGACAAATTGCCTGCAGAAATGCGGCTCATGACTTTGAATGGCTTCATTTTGTAGTCAGATAAATGTGGTTTCCGTTGTCTTTGTACACTGTTTGTGTCATGCTTTTTACACCTGTGAAAATCATTCCACATTATGTTATTTAAAACTAACTTGAAATAAGTCCGGCAAAAACCATTATTTCAGTTATAAAAAATGGCCTCATTGTATCCTGGAAATCAACTGAAATTGTAATTTTACTAAAGCCCATGGGCGGGCTCTATATTAAGCCATTCTGAGGAAGAAGTTTCCATTTTTCTCGTTTTCGCGAGGAAAATCTAAAGGTTGGTAGTTACTCATAAAATATTGGACAGAACCTTTAATTATTTTCCAACCTTAATTTAAAAACAAGCAGAAAACATACAAGGTTTACACTGAGAGATTGTTGATAAAGTATGATCGTTTGAAGAATGATGGGTTCACAGTTTTCGCTTCTTAAAGCTCTTTTCTGTGTCTACCTTCGGGATTTGATTGCGTTTGATAATGCCGAATTTTCTTGTTTCACTCTCCCACCGACGGAGCACCACAGTTTCTTTAGAAACTAGAAAGAAACTAGAATTTTTTTAGGAGTACTCTATGTCGAGTCAGAGGGCGAATAGATCATAGCATACTGAACTAACTGATTAACTGTTTTTCGCGTAAATCTTCTTGATAGGTATGCTTGTTTTTTTTAAGCCTCTTTGCCCTTGATTTTTGTTACGCTTCATGTTCACGGTGTTTATTATCGTACAAGTGGGAAGCAAGCCAGTAGACCACCTAAGTCCCCTCCCAGCAACATGGAGGACATCTGCAATATTGCCCGGGTGAATATCACAAAGAAAGCTATTTTTGTATTTCGGAATCTCTTGGGCTAGTCGTGTTTTTTCGTTGAACTTTTCAGCGCAAAACATCTTCAAACTCTTTACAGAGGAAAAAAAAAGTAGAGGGCCTTAATCTCGGAAAACGTCACTTAGAAATGAGCTAGTTTCTTTTTTTTTTGCGAAACGCCGGCACCCTTTGGAGTTCTGATCGCATTATCTTTAAGTGAAGAAGAAATGGGATCTTTGACGCCGTTGAGAAACCTGACCATTTCTTGTGAAACTCAAGCTTACTCACAATTTTTTTAAAGTGGATTTTACAAAACCCATAACCACAAACTTTATCCGGGGTATCGTCTTCAAATCTGCTCCGCCTTAATTTAACAACTGCTTCCTTATCGCTGAAGATCATAAACTAAGAAACATGCATATTGACTTTTAGATTATAAAACACAATTTCTATAACATTGACAAATAGTAGCCTGTAACATTATCTGCGAATTTAAAAATCGCCAATGTCCGTTGATGACATGTTTTTCGCAAAAAGTTCTTTCGCAACGCAAAATCTCTTTAACACAAAGAGTGCCGCTAACTGGAAAAAACGAGATTTTACAAATAGACGCATACTTATCCTTCTTTGGATAGCGCTGAAAGAAGCCAGGTACAAAATTTGAAAAAAATAAAATAAAATACGTTCCTTTCTTGTTGCGTTCCCACAGGGGCTAGCAGCTATAAGCCTCTTTTCCTTACATTAGATCGTGAACTAACTTCGGGAACTGATTTCTTTATCCTAGCCGTGATTATTACGCAAAGTCAAGTTTTGTGATGATGTCATCGACAACTGACTTTTCAAAACGATCGTTCTTTACAATTATCTGTTTTTCTTTTGAGAAGAATAATTTTGTTAGTCATTTTTTTGCTATCCACTAGCGGAGCTACATCTTCTTTCTTGTGTTACCACTTTACTTATCATAAAGCTTTCAATAATAAC
>BLFN01000116.1:3997427-3998761 GCA_014634225.1 Acropora yongei | reverse complement strand
AGTCGCATGAAAGCTGGCAACAGTCTTGTGCGCGCTGGCCAGCCTAAAAGTGTGTTATTTCAAATGTGTAGAGCACTAAAGCAGATCAGAATTCTCTGCTTCACCTTTCTTCTGTAATTGTTGTAGCATGACTTGAATAAAAATGAGAAATTGAAGGGTGATTAGCCATGCATACGAAAGCTCTTTACAATTGAAGCAATCTCAAGCCAATGTATAGCTAGGTGGAGCAAAATAAGTCTGCTTTTGACCTTCACGAAAAAGAGGATGAGGTTAAATTTGAAATGGCTTGTTGTCATGTTTGTCAGAGCGTCATAAGACAAAGGTCTTTCTCCTTTCTTTCTTGAAGCTCTGAAAGTTTGGGCTTCCATTTTTTGATATGATATTAGAGAGAAATTTAAGTCCTTTTGTGTTATCTTCCAGTATATTTAATTTGACATGTGGGTAATTAAAGCGCATGGTGTTATTGTCTATTGCAATTTGTGTTACAATCTTGGAGAGTTGTGGTGGGAGTATTCGCCTCCCAACAATTTGGCCTGGGTTCGATTCCCAGACTCGGCGTCATATGTTGATTGAGCTTGTTGTTGCTGTCTACTCTGCTCTGAGAGTAGGGAGTTTTAGCAATGATGACGGAGACGGCAAGAAAAACGTCACTTAAAAAGAAACGCTTGCGCAACTGTGACTATTTTGCGATTATCCCATGTTGTTCCCATTTTACTATGTTAACGAAGAACCCTGCAACTGGATTTGTGTGAGCGCTGTCAAAGTTAATACACAGAACTAAAGATTTTCGATTGTATGCTCAAGTGTTAATCAAGACGGTAAATGAGGTAATTTCACGTTGTTGTTTTGTAGAGAACGGCACGGACTTGTCCATAAGAGCGTGCCACACGTGCAGCACGATTACTTTTCCACACTCGACCAATCAAATTCTTAGTTTATGGCGTTGTCGTTGCCGTTCCCGTCGTTGATGCTAAAACTCCCTAGTTTAATTCGCCGGGTACCGCGGTTTTCCCCCCTCTTCAAAAACGTGTATTTGATAAGATTTGATTTGTGTTAATTTCAATTTACAATGTTTCCAATTAGCGTACCCTTAAGGCTAGGTAAATTTGTTACTTAAGTTAAGTTCCTACGTGCGAGTGATCTCCTGGTATTTCGATAACCTGAGCTGAGGAGACAGTTATCTTTGAGGTCGAGACCATTTTCCTGACACAGAAGTTGATTTTCGCTTAGCTTGTTAAAATGTAAGTCCTTCTCAGAAAAAAAAACTCACCTAGACAAGTTACATTCCATCATGGTACCTGTCTCTCAAAATCATGTTCAACTTTATGAATCAT
>BLFN01000116.1:3862378-3867378 GCA_014634225.1 Acropora yongei | reverse complement strand
GCCTGTAAAGCCCGGTTTCCAAATAGTCGTCCCTGTCGCTAGAATCGTCTCTGTCGCTTCAAATTTTTGGAAGCGACAGGGACGATCATAAGGAAACGCTCAAGCGATCACTCAAGACGATCCTTGCGACGGAAACGATCCGTCGTCCGAGATAGACTCGAGTTCTATCCTTGCGACAGAGACGACCGGAAAAGACTCTCAAGCGATCGCATATTAATGGAAACCGGGTTCAAACGATAGAAGCGACAGA
Organism: Acropora yongei; assembly: GCA_014634225.1. NCBI lineage: Eukaryota > Metazoa > Cnidaria > Anthozoa > Scleractinia > Acroporidae > Acropora > Acropora yongei. The sequence continues at coordinate 3,867,128 of BLFN01000116.1, read as the reverse complement.
AGCGTTGGGACATATCCCATGAGGCACCTGATTGTTTACTTCACGTCCATATACGCGCTTCAAAATGGCGGCAAGCAACTCGAATAACACCTCTACATTTATTGAAGAAATACAGCGATACGAATGTCTTTATAACAAATTTTCGAAGGATTATAAGAACAGAAGAACGAGAGAAAACGCCTGGGAAACGATTGGCCAGACATTCGATCTTATTGCAGAGGCCGTACCCAAAAACGATGCTTTCTTCGAAGTTCTCCCTTCTTCTTCTTCGCAAAATATCACGGAGAAAGCAAATAACAAGCCAAAAGTATTCTTTTTAGATTAACTGCCGTTTTAATTTAGGCGGCAAAAAAATTCCAGTGCCAGTCTTTTTTGCCGTTTGATCCGATACAAACAATCTAATAGGAACCAAGGTATCGCAAGAATCGCTTCAATCGCGTCTGCCGTTTTTTCACCTCGGGAAGCTCTTTTCAAGCGACAGAGACGATTGTTAAGACAGGGACAACTATTTGGAAACCGGGCTTAACTCCAAATTTGTTTTTTTTTACGTCAATGCCAGGCCCAAAGAAATGCACTCAAATGTTTGACGCACGTGCTGGGCGCGCGGGCGTGCGGGCGTGCAGAACTTTTGTTTTGCTAATTAGACCAGTTGTCCTCAGATTTTCCTGTTGTTGTTGACGTCGCACAGCTTGAGAGCAAGGCCTTGGCTAACCCTAAAATAGAATCTTAATCTACATTCACTTCAGATAGCGTAGTGCTCAAGCAAGTTCCCGAAGTAGGAGGTATAAATCCAATCTGTTATTAGATGAAAAAACGAAATTCGGCATCGCTAGCTTTAATTTTTGGATTATTTGGGTCTTTCGCAAGGTGTTCAAACTTTGCTTAAAATAATTCAATTGGTTAACCATCCTGAGACTGGGAAGAAAGATAAATAACTATCAGTTTCGAAGACTTAGGCAGTGTAAGGTAAGTTACGCTGACAAATAGCTCGCTAATCTCTCTAATTGTTTTGCCACAGTGTCAGAACAAAACTGTGAAACAAGTTGCTTGAGCTCACTTTGAATGGTTCGATTATTTTTTTACAATATTTTGTTTTTCTTGCCCAAACATTGGAAAAAATAACACCAATTTGCTCCTGATAAGGCAAAAGCAATGTTCGGTTATGGAGTGGCTTTTTGTTGCTTGTATTACTTGAATTGTCAATTAAGAAAAATGCAGATTTAACAGCAGAGCATTTTCGTTAAGTTTGCACGTTTATTTATTGACATGATTCTTCCAATCTTGAAATTAATTTCGTGTGCCAGGAAAATATAAATTAGGCAAATTACGGTTAGCTAAAGAAGCCATATACATGGAAAAGAACAGGATCTTTAAACAGTTTTTGCATTCGATTCATAAGATATTATTTTCGCAATTTACGACACAAGTGTAAAATCTATTTCGGACTATAACTAACTAGTCTTGTGTTAAATATTTAATGTGAACCTTCACATTTCGCATGCGAATACCTGTATTTCATTAGCGTTGCCGCCGCTGTATTAGACAATGATATTTTACAGCTATAAGTTCCTGATATTTTAAGTAATCTTTTCATGAATTTTCGAATTGTTTTACGTATCCATTTTAATGTGTACACTATCACTGAGCTAGGTGTTGAATTTTGAGTGCGCGAACCCATTTTGTTCGATTACCGTTGTTCAAACTGGCACAATACTCGAGAATAGAAATTCCAATAACAATTTTTGTTTATTAGGTTACCAAATGTTATAATTTGCAGTAAAATTCGCGAAGAATCTTGGACACACCACAGCCAAATTGGTTAATTATGCCCTGTTTTGATCAGTATAACAAAATGTGAAACTGCTAGACAAACATCGTATATGTTTTATCATCTATCAGATTGACATCGTTACGGTAGTGCTTTATTGTGAGGTTATAGATTTTTCTTCGATTTTAATTTTTACACTAATTCTAATTTGCACACCTCTTAGTAAAATACCCCAAAGAGCTATCGTTTTTGCGTAAAAGAGGTGAGGCAAAAAGAGACAGAGAGTGCCGAGCCAAAAAGAATAAAAGGGTCGTTTTAAGCATGCAATTTCTTAATTGCCAAGTTCTGCTCTAAGAGGTCGCGCGGCGTTTTTTGGAAGACAAGTTTCCTTTTCAGTTAAAATTTTAATTTACCACGAATGTCTCTCAAACGCCTTCTATACATGGATTTCCTCCGTTTTTGCCTTGTCACATCGCATGGTTAATATCTTTCAGAAAATAAAAGGACGATTACATCTCTGAAAGCGGAGATTTCAGTTTTCTCCTTTTTTCGGTCCTTAATTTTAATGCATTTGGTCGAGAACTGCAGCACAAAATATACTTTCTTGGACATCAGTCCTAACGTCAGCGAAAATTGATCAAGCTGGCTAGGTTATTTATATACTGGGATGGAGTATTATAGTGATACTGGAGAACGTGTTGCCTCAAACCAACCGACATCTTTCATCGCCTTGCAATTGCTTGTTCTTTGAATGAAACATGGAGCACTGCAAAATGAATTTCTCTTAAAAAAATAAAAAAAGTAGGCTTAATTGAAAATGCGATTGACAACTCCGCAAAGAACAAAAGGCTTGATGTCAGCTTTATCTAGGCCTGAAACAGTGTACCATTCAAATGTCAACGGTATTAGAAAGTGAAATTTCTCGATATCGGGGAGCTCAAATTTTATTGACGGTTTGGGACTTGCCAAGGCTAAGGGAAGCCCAAACTCTGATTTTTAACTAAAAGATAGTGAGTTTTCAGTATGTGCACAAGACAATCACTTTTTGATATCTGGAGGCGAGGATTCTAGGTATTTTTTTCTGAGAAGCGGATTCGCTGCACACACTGTCAAAATTTCAAATCACGTGTTTCGTGATAGAAGTGAAACTTTTAAATCAGTATTAAAATGCAAACAGCTTATAATTTCATTTTTACGTGTGATGAGTTGGTAATTATTTTGTCACCCGAATTATTTCAGTTTTAGCTTTGTATTCTGAAATGGCCGCAAATGGGCAACGGTTTTTCCAAAGGTCAACCCACGTACCGGTATTATATTTTGCTTATAGGGTTTCAAATAATATATCTAACAAATTTTTTCCAAAACTTTTAAGGTTTTTAACGGAAACAGAAATTATAGAAACAGAAATTATCAGTTTATTCGGCACGTACGCCATCAGGGACATTCGCTTCTCGCACGCAATGCTACAATGTAATGATTTGCTTTCGTAATGTTAAAGCGTGATTTACGAGATAAGTTAATTAAATTCGTCATGTAATTGGTTGCACATTTTCTTAAAAGCATAACAAAACTCTATTCTTCTTCTATGTTAGGTGGATTTGGGAACCGATAAGTAGTTCGTCATTTCACTCAGAGCCAATGTTTGGTTTGTAGTTGTCTGGCTGGTGGGAAACTAAACCAAGCCTGGAGCTTCTCAGCGACACGATCGAGGTGAGCTCATTAGCCCGAAGTAAAATACTAACCGAGGCGTTCGCCGTTCACGCTTAAAGCGTTTTCTTTAAGTTTTTAAGTAGCTGGAGTTTTGTGAAAAGCAGACGGTTGAGGGTCCATCTCCTCGACATATTTAGACTGGTGAAGCAATGAAAGTAGCCGGCGAAACCTGACAGAGAAGCCGGCGAACTTCGCCGGCTGCCGGCGCTTATATACAACCCTGGCCGCTTGATTGCATGTTTAATCTATTTGTTATAACATCATTCTATGCTCTTAAAATACCACTGTGATTCAACACGTAATATCTTATTCTCAAGAATATATTCTTTCGTGAAGTGATCCCACTTCCCCTTTTGTTCCTCTCGAACGCATAGATTCTTACTGGAACTTAGGTATGTTCGCGTGTGAATCTGGAGGATTGTTTTAGTTGCTGTGAGAAATCAATCATTGGATAGTTCGATCCACCTCAGACATGTATCAAGTAGTAAAATAATGCTGTAGGAAAGTGTTACGCACTGAAAATACCAGTCATCCAGACCGCACGTAGAACATATTGCTGTAAATAATTTTGCCTTGTACATGGATTGGATATTTCTCTGATTGCTGAAATTCTCGATAGCTATATGATGTGGGTAAACATGAGTTTTTTTTCTGTCACGGCAGCAATGGGAACGCATGCAGGACATGGCGGGCCAAAGAGTTGCCGGACATCCCCCAACATTATTGCCGTGCCAACCACAGGGGTTGTGTCACGGAAATATAGGGGCTTTTGGCAAAATTTGTGCCACAAGCCATCCGTTTAGTCACAAGCAACTTTTTTTTTTACCAAGATTAGTATGCGCAGTGGGCCAGAGATTCGAAAGAGAAACAGTTGCTGAATATTTTCGTCAAGTGTGACGAAAAAAAAAATCGAGAAACGCCCAACTGTTTTCAAGATTTAGATTATCAATTCAGTCAAGTTCGTGGAGAATTGGATATACACTAATTGACGGTTTCGGTTCCCAAGACCTGAGATTCGGATATTGAGAGAAAAATTTCAAATCTTTTAAATTTCTATCCACCTCGACATGTTATCAGTGAAATCAAGTCCAACTGCATGCTACTGCTCTTTAACACCACAATTCATAATGGCTCAAAAAATTGTGATAGGAAATGTCGAAACCTTTGCAAACCTGAGATGGGATTGAAGTCTACAATTTGCAACGCTGCAAACAAAATTCTTTAATTATTGTGGATAGAAGTTTAGGATTCACCTTGCGACTATAGTCGGAT
>BLFN01000116.1:3852378-3857378 GCA_014634225.1 Acropora yongei | reverse complement strand
TCCTATTACAGTAGACTTATTTTGCAACCAGAATAATCGAAATTTTTGTTTTCATCTCGAGGGGGACATGGGGGGGGCCCAGAACACCGCAACACCACAAAAAAAAAATTAACGAACACCGCATCACCCAATCACACAAGAAACCACAGTACCGCAAATAATTTCATTTCACCGAACACCGCACAGTGAACAACACAAACATCGCACACCGTAAGATTTGAGATCACTGCAACACCGCAAATTGAGATTTTATTCATCGCATCACCCCATGAAAAAAACATCAACACTGCAACACTGCAAATCCCCATGTCCCCTCCATCTCCCATCGCGTTCGCAGGCTCGAGAGAGATGGGGCGCTGGGAGAGCTTCTTATGAATATTAATACCGAAGTGCGAATTAAATTTAGACACAAGTGAGTTTTGTATTTCGCTGAAACCAGTTGTCGAGAATTTCGTCTAGCTATCTGGTTTTGCGTAAACGCTCAAAACAGCAAGCATTTTTGTAAGCCAGGTAGTTCGCTGACTACGTGGAGGATAGCACTTTGAGTTATTGATATTTTAATTTTCAGCTGCGAAATCAAAACACATCAAAACCAACTCTCTAGCCCATAAAATCAAAATAAAAACAGTTTTTACTATTATAAGGAACCTTGTAAGCACCCTACTTGTAAGGGATTTAACTTTCTCCTTGGCACCACTGGCCAAACAAACCAAACACTGCACACCAATCTAGAAAACAATAGCGCTGTTTGGCGCTTTTTGGTCGGATGCTTGATGGATTTCAAATTTTACCAAACACGATCAAGCAGCATGAAACAATTGCAATGTGGCCAAACGACAAAATATTTTGTTTTGACCGGGGATTTACAGAATAAAACTGAAATAGCCATCTTGAACGCAATCATCTGCAGCAACGAATAGCTGAACAATTTTGATCCATGTCATGTTTTGAAAACCGTAAATGGTACCTTTTAAAAAAACTAGATTGGACGATGTTGCGGCTTAAAGCCATCATACACAAAACCCAACTGTGAGGCATTTTGTCGTGGGGCTGCCAATGTTTTCTAACTTTGGACTTGTGAATTTGCAACTGCGAACTAAGAATAATTTTCTTTCAAACTTTATTTAAAAAAAAGGAGAATACAGATCAATTTTGGGAGCAAAATGACTCCGACACCCCAGCGAGGCTAAAATTTTGCCAGCGAGAATTTTTCATCATTTCAAAGTTGTCATAACCCGTGGTGATGGGTTTTATGAGCATGACCTGGGGCTTAAGTGAGACATATCAATCAAACTTAAAACTTCATTCAATAACTTTTTCCTAACGTCGAAAATGGTCTACTCTAATCCGTAAAATACTTCATTTAATTGTTTTTAAGACTCCTGTTGCCCTTTGAGGCTTACCTAAATTGCCACTGACTTCAGATAAGTTAGAAGCGTCCATCATGAAATAGCCCCATAAAAACAACAGTCTAAGAACACTTACAGAAAAATGGCTTCTTAAAAGTTCCGTTTTTAAGACTCCTTAAACTGTCACTTTTTCCAAAACAAAATCGGATAACGTTAATTACCAAGGTAATACCTTTACCCCCAGCTGTGGATCAAAGAAGGTAAATGAGTGGATTGTAGCATAAAAAGTAGACAGGCACTTGCGTCAGTTTAAAAAACTTAAGTGCTAAAGTTGGCATACTTTGATAAATGCATGGGAGGTTATTTATCTGTTATTTGAATGATTCGGAACGACAAAACGAGGTCCCTGCATGGGACAACAAACAGGCTCATTTTAGCCGGTGATCGAGTCAGGTCGGATATGAATTGATCGATAGACTTAACTATTATTGCCAGACGAATAAGTGAATGAGTTTTGTTTTTTTTCTTTTCAGTTCTAAACCCTTTTTTGCAGAGGCAGTCGAAGAACAAGCATTTGATTTTTAGCCTATTCACTTTTAACGCAATTAAAATATATAAAGTTTTGTTTTTGATGCGCAAAAGAAGCGTTCATGGATTTTCCAAGGGGGAGTGAGGAATGCAGATCTTCCCAAGCCCCTCCTCCCTGGGTCCATTTACGTTCAGTTAAAGTGATATAATATAAAAGAAATATGGGTCGTATCGTTTGGTGCCTGAAAATTGTTTTAACGTACTCGCAGTAAAATTGTAAAATTCTCTTGACCTAACATACTCTTCCTAACCTCTTCCTTAGATTTAGGCCAAACGTATAAGGGCGGAGTCCAAAAGGAGAGGTTGAGATTTGGGATAACTGCGAAATAATTGCAGCCGACTAAGAATCTTATCCTGCCAGTGACGTAACAGCCTGGGGAAATCACTAATGTTTTGCGCTTCGTCGTCAATGTGTTTCGCAAGCCTTTCCCAACTCGTGCCGGCGACTAAATATGTCCTTTGTGGCACACCTGTTAAACTTGTGTTTTGTTTATTTCGCGTGTCGTCTAATTTTTGTATTAATACTAAACACCAAGCGTTTATTTTTCCGTGAAAATAAATATTGACAAAACCATTTGCGCGGGCATCACAGGGGGAGTATGCATCCATCGCCATTTTCACCATTGATGTGAGAAGAATGAGGTAGCGAAACCTGTTCTCAGCTCAAAGGAAAATCGTGTTTCAACGCGGTATGTTCCCCTATGCAATCCGCCACCCACGTACCCTAGAATTCGACGATTGAATGGCTCAATGCAACTGGCTAGGCAACTATTACATGGAGCTCTTCAGAAAGTAAAATTGGGTTTTATCAGACGAGTTGATAAAGGTTGAATTACCACTGTAAAAGATTCAGAAAGCTTAGCTTTCTAAATCTTTTACGGTGGCAATTCAACCTTTATAACCTTATCAACCTTTATAACCTTTTTTTTTTAGAAAGCTACGCTTAGCTTTCTGAATATTTTAGGGTGGTTATTCAACCTTTATCAACCCAATTCTTGTTTCACTCTCCTACCGACGCAGCACCACAGCATCTTTAGAAACTAGAAATCCAGAAGTTAATTTAGTTTAGTCAGAACTTGCCTTCTAGAAATAAAATCGGTCACAGCGCTCAGCTAAATTAGTAATTACTGTGAGCCAAAGTTAATGATATTAACTATTTGTGGGCGGGCTCAATCGATCAAATCACGCACTATATATAGGAACATCATCTCGTACTCTTCGCGAATAGTCGCTGTGGGTTCATTAACGCTCACCTTTTTAACAACACTGAAGGGTTCTGAGACACAAGGCTAACGGTTTGAGGTGTCCATCCAAGAAGACTTGTGTCACGACCATTCACGTCAATGATTTCATTTATGGTCGTAGCTAGTCGATGTGGTAGGTCACAAGAACTGTATCACAGACTAAGAAGAACTCATTTCGACAATTTCTAACAAGAGAGTGCCCTAAGAGTTTGTTTAGACTGAAAAAGGGTGAAGTTAACATGATGTTTCAAACTAAAAGAGCGGTTGTATAAATGGCGCGGCATTCCCCGGCTTTAACGCAATTATGTCATCAGAATAGATATCGCAACAATTATTATTTTTTCCGCAGGGCGAAAAGAATATAACGCAAGCCGAAGGTGATCATTGGCCATTCATAAAGTGAGGCTCAGAGGTAGGTGTGAATAGAAGTATAGAAGCCAAAATGGCTTCAATGGCAGAGTGCCTATGTTTGCATGCTCTCGTTTTATGCTTTGTGTTACTTCGCTTCAAAGACGACCTGTACTATTGAAGGCAAATTTGGTTGGTGGTGTACTTAATAGTCAGCAAAAACCAGCATTTTTGCGAATACCGTCTTCCTGGAACAGAAGAGAGGGGAACGAGGCTTGCAAATTTATGAGATATAACGGAATGGTGCTCGGAAGTGATTTACTAGTATTTTCAGAAGTTGCGATATTCGAGACGTTTAAAAACACAGCGACCAACAGCAGCGATAATAACTAATGTACTTTGCAACGCTAATGAATCGGGTTGCGATGGTCAATTGCAACGATCTAAATGTATGGCAAACCAGTTGACTGTTTTCTAAGCGCACTGTGCCGAGGATCTGAACGTTCAACGACCAAAGAGGATTCAAACTGAGGATCGGAGCAGGACTTGAAGTTGGGTATCCGATCTCTCGTGCGGTGCCCTGACCACTTAGCCTGCATGCTGACCTCTCTCAGGTTATTTACATATCGCAAAACACTTGAGGAAACCACCCTCAAGTTGAACTGACAAAAAGTAGAACAAAAACAATTATGGCGCATGCCTGCGTCAAATAACAATAAACAACGCATACCGCTGTCATCGGAGGCTTTTCAGGCTCAAAAAACTGTTTTCAAGACACAGGCCCGCACCATAAAACAGACAAACAAACTAACTACAACTCACGCAACATGTTTAGATTGAAATTGTTGGAAAATGCACGTGGTTCTAATTTAGTTCGATGAACTTTGCTCTGTCAGGTGTTGTCATGCGAATATCTTATTACCGTTTTTGATTAGCTCAATCTTTTCGTCTTCAGCCCCTTTTTAGAGAGTTTTAGTCTGCAATAATACTGTGATAAACAGGGATACGTGTGGAGAAATTAACCTGTGATTTTTATATGAAACGTTATTTGCGTTTTCGAGAGAAATTCCCAGAAGATTATTGCAATGAAACGCCAGCATTACTCCCCCACGTGCGGCTCACAGGGTTATTAAGTTGTTAGGGCTGCCATTTCCCAGCAATACTAGAATTCGTAATCAGTATTTCCAAGCATCCATTTCTCCCTTTTTTTCTGACGTCTCAAATCAAGATTGGAAGAGCTGAAATGACGCTTCAACTTCGTACAACTCTCCTTACATAACGCTTCTCAGTTTTAATTAACGCTATGAGGAGCCCATCTGATGGGCTCCTGACGCTACAACAAATTTTCTAAGTGTTTCGTGCTAATTTTTGCTTCTATTTGTGGCATTGAAGAACCGTTTAACTGAAATATTTCTTTGACATCATGCGTTCGTAGACAGCGGGGTAAGCTGCCCACTGTAACACCTCTTCA
>BLFN01000116.1:3844878-3847378 GCA_014634225.1 Acropora yongei | reverse complement strand
GTTAACCCTGATTTGTTTTCTACCATCAACTTTAGGCGTGGAAACATACTGTAGGGAGGCTGGTGGATAGGGTTAGGAAATCAATGTTTTCTATATTCTAAGGTCAAATCGATCTTTCTTCGGTGATGATAAATTTTGGCAAATCACGCATAGTTTTGAACAAACGGTGAAAAGCGCATGATAGTTAAGCTGATTTTCTAAAGATAACCACAAAAGAGTGATGAAGTAGATCAGGAACACAACTAATAACTAATACTCGTTTTCAAAACTTCAGAAGACTGAGATTTGTAAAGTAAAAGAATTGCCAGAGGGCGAGATGATAAATCATTGTTTTTTCGCGCGACCAATGATTTACGAAGCCTTCAAATAATAATTTGAAATCTTAGATCTTATGAAAAGCAATTAAGAAGACGTGAAAATGAAGGCCTCCTGAGGCCGATAACATTGCTCAAGCTCCCCTAGAGCTTTATAAAACAGCTAAATTAATCTTATCTTTTACTATTAAAAATTATTGAACCCAAGGGGGATCTTAGCGTTTCTTTAAAAGAAAAACTAATCGAGTAAATCATTGCTAATTGAGACACAATGGCAGCTGTTGTTTCTAATAGGATATATAGGATAGAGGCTCCGAAGTTTGTTTTAAATAGTGTCCTCAGCCTGGGGTGATGACCCGTCATCAAATAATTGCTTTTGCTCATTCCTCGCTTCACCCTTTTTCTTGGTCTCATTGGTAAGTTAAGCTTGGTACTTATATATTTCTGTCTGTTTCGCTTTTACTCGAGTTCCGTGCCAGGAGTTGCTTGCCAGGATGCCCTGCGTCACTCAGTAAATCTTTTGAAATGAAGGATATAAAAATACTGACGGTTGCATGTATTTTTTTTCCAAACGTTTTTGTTTTGTAAGAATTATGAAATTCAGGAAGACAACACGTTAACTTCTCATAATTGGTACTATCCTCTGATCTGTCCTGCTTCATACTCATTTGCGAGAGCGCACCAATTCGACAAGGCTTTCCTTTAGCTTAGTGGTTAAGAACTCGTACCGGTTATCTGAAAGAAAGTCACGAGGACGACTCATTTGAGCACGGATTTTTTAGTTTCCTCGATAGAGTCACTAAAACATCGTAGTGTTGTTCCAAAGCCAGTTTTACTCTGTTTCTCTCTCTGCCTGTGACCTTTCGTGGAAGGAGAAAAAAAAGGAGTTTAAAATTAAAAATTTTAAAATGACAGTTACACAAATAACTCCCAAGCTTGCGATAAATTAATAATTACAACTTAAAAATACTAAAAAAAAGTTCTCTGGAAACACATTGATATAAACCTTTTCTTTCATTTAGTGAGTTTTTTAATTGATTTAAATGCTTGTCTTTTAAGGTGCACGAGTTGTACTCGTCTTTTTTTTTCCTTTCACGTCGCTTTTTTTTTTCAAACAAAATAATTCATTTATGACTATTTACGAACATTTTAACATACAAAAGACAAATTAAGCAGGATTATTTCTTTATCGTCGGAGATAAGATCGATCAATAGAATTTCTCAGTAAGAAACGATAGCACCGTGTGGCACGAAATTTTCCTTTGTATACTTGGCGCTTTTAAGAAATCCATTAGCTTGTGAATGATAAAGTGGTTTCATTATTCATGACCTGTGTTTTACAGTTGTATGAGCCACGTAAGCACTTGCTGTTAAATTTTTTTTTGTTTTTTTCTGATCTCCAAAAATGCGTGTACCGATTTAACTCCAGGGTAGTTAGTACACATTTTCGGTGAGCCAAGCAACTTGGAATATTCGAGAAATGATTGCAAGTCTCAAGTCTCATTTTGCCATGAAGTTCACGCTTTCATCGCCAGAAAAGTGTCGACGTTAATTCTCACAAACACTTGATTTACAACCACAAAGATTGGTTCCTCAGTAATAATTCCTCGCTAGAAGCTTTTACTTAAGTGACTTCCCGCCGAGGACCTATAGGCAGGTGAAAGGTAATCTAACCATCATTCTCTTCAAATATTGGATGAAATTGAAATGTCAACTAGAAGGTCATAAATTGGAAGTTGTATTCTAAACTCTTTCAAACAAGTATTATAACAGCAAAATTTTGATTTGCTTTACCTCTATTCATTTTTTTTATAGTAGCAGGGTTTTAAGAAATATGACTAAATTTAAAGGGGCAGTCACGCCGATAGAGTTTGGATAAAAATGCTTTAAAATCAAAGTGGACTGAAATAAAAACTAGCAGGTAACTTTCTTTACCATGAACATTTTTGGCACATAAAGTTCAATTTTGTCACCAACAGACGCTATTGGCAAGAATGGAAAAAGATTAAAAATAATTGCCAAAGTTTTGGACGCGATATATTCTAATAATCCCCAAATTTGAATGTGAATAGCGTTTCCTGGAGAAATTCATTTGATATTGTCTTTTTGGAAGGAATGTTGGTCCTTTTGAATCGATTTCAAGTACGAAATTTCGTTATTAACCAGTTGTGACCTAAAAACAGCCG
>BLFN01000116.1:3804120-3805442 GCA_014634225.1 Acropora yongei | reverse complement strand
GTACAGACAATAATAATAATTAGGAAATTCATAATAACTTGCAAGGGTTGTAGCCCACTGAAACACTGAGTTAATTAATTTTCCCAGATTTATCCTACAATTATTAATGCAAAGACGAATTTCCACATTTTGATTGGCTATAACAAATGCAGTTTTCCAGTAACTTGATTTCGGTGATGAACTGTGTAATTCAAATGTAATACTCTGCAAGTGGTATGAATAAACTTACAGACAATCACCTGTCTAAACCCCGATTGCCCTTGATAAACTATAATCATCTATTCAGTTCATATATGCAAGACATACAGTATGCAATATTGGTCTGCTGGAAAATTGCTCTCTGTTCCCATATTGCTTGCCACAACAGTGTTTACAATAGGTTTTGAAGTACGTGGGCATTGGGTCTTGAGAAGTAGACATTGTAGGGGCAAAGCCTCAGCAGCATTTTGCTGAGACTGGGAATTTAACAGAGTAGATAACTTTGCATAGAATGTGACGACCTACAGCTATTTTTGAAAAAGGGTCATTGCTTGAGACATCAGCGTCTTAACCTTTTAAGGTCGTACTTTAACCCTAATCAACTCAAATTACAATGTAACCACCTGCTTTTCTTGGTCACTCAAGTCTCTCCACATCTGTCCAATAATCTTCCCAATTTCCCATAACTTCAACTCAGAATGTTGAAGCTTCACCTGATCCCAGACCTGCATTTAAATAACAACAACAGAAACAATAAAATTTAAATAAAAAAACGTTCTCTCTTAAAGAAACATTACCTCTTAGTTTAATAACAGTTCCATATAAAAGGAATCTTTGGGCTTGCACTGGGGGTAGTTTGTAGACCAAACCTGTCATGACTTTTGACATTTAGATTTAACATTACTGCATTGATGAAATTAAAATTTTACAACACTTAAGCCAACAAAGGGCATAGCTATAGCAGTAGCTTTTCAGGTTATTGTCACACCGTTCCTTAAATGCAATTCACAAACCCTCTTACCTTTCTGCTGTACCTCATATATGGCATGAGTGGCTTCTCGGGAGGTTTGGGTGGCTTTGGTATACGAATATCAGATGCCTGAAAAGAACAAGATAATGTAAACCCTTCTTCATGCTACCATGTCTCTGTTCTTGCCTTTTCCTTTCCAATACTAGAGAGCTATATTACACATAAACACCGTTCTCCCCTTTTATCACCACAACAGGTAAAGGAGTTTTTCATATTGGTAAAACACTTGGGGGCATCATAGATTATCATGTTTGCTCAGCACATTTTTGTGGAATAGAAATTTGGCTCATTTTAGTCCACTTCATACTAATAA
>BLFN01000116.1:3609810-3617310 GCA_014634225.1 Acropora yongei | reverse complement strand
CTCTCAGAACTGAGGGAACAGCTGAATGGCCAAAAGGAGCGTTGCGAGACAAGAAAGTAGAAAGAAGCAGGGTAGACAGACTCTAGCACTAGCCCCTTCGTGTGGCCACCACCGTCAAGTAAAAAAGACCGATGGAAGCAGCGATCTAGGTAATATGGTCATACGCCATGTGAACGGTGATGACAGCAACATGAGGCTGGTTTTTGCGTGTGCCCGCCTTGCTTCAAGCGTTATTTCCTACTTTCAGACTAAGATTAGCTCCACAGTTTCTTTAGAAACTAGAAATTTATTAAGATTAGCTCGGCCGGAAGTGATTCTCTGCTGTCTCAGAACTGATGTGTTACATTTGCCGATCGACAGTTCTGGCTAAATGTAAGCGTGCCTATAACACGGACTCTCTTTGAAAACCCTACACGGGGCAAATCCCTGCTAATATGGCTTATCCAAAGCACTTGAGTTTTCCCAGGGTATGGTAGCCTTGCTCGCTCCTTCCTGTATCCCCAAACCTCAGCTGCGTCACCGGAAGGTGAGACTTTTCAGTGAGCACACCGCTGTCCTCACGCCAAGAACCATCATTTTTGTCGCAGTTGCATCCGTGCCGCGAATCTGCACATGAATTTGGAATGGTTACTCCGCACGCGCACTTCCGGTAATCAGTTGGTTTTGCTCCACCCCAGTACTGCATTTTGGATCCGTCACGTGCCACCCACCAGCCATATGTATTGTCTCTGAAGAGGCGAGAATGATAACACCTGTACTTGATAAACTGCTCGCAGTGAGTAGATGCATCAAGAAGGCTAGCCAGTTGTTGAATATCAACAAGGCCATCCGCTAGGTAATGCACATTTCGTTTATAGCTTCCTGGTGAATCGTGTCCATTGACATGTGTTTCGCTCTCGCTGTCGTGACCGACGACAGTCACGCCAACTGCCATTTTTTCATTCATGTCACAAAACACTGTGAACGGTCCGTGACCACCTGGTCCATCAGGATCGATGATGTAAGAACCACTTGAGGCCTTTGGATTGCGCGTTTTGATCTCAGTGCAAGTCTTTGCTAAAGCTATGAACACATAAAGATTCTAAACTTTCGAATTCGAGTACCAAAGTGAGCGCAAATCGCTTGAAATAAAGGTGTAGCTTTTTATCTAACTTTTACCCGTACCAACTTTGTTCATTTTTAAGGTGTCTGTACATGCAAAGGGAAAAAAACGAACGCAGAAAAACCTCAGACTTCTCACGTCCTTAGTTGAGTACTAGAAAAATATGTGACGAAAGAAACCGACCCTTACTAATTTTCTGTAATCGCACAGATTTAGGACAAATTATTAAGTAAACTTACCCTTGCATGATTAGAAATTTCTTATAAATAGTTTTTTTTTTCTTCGCATGATCTCCACTGTTTCTTTTAGTGTGGTGCGTTTTGAAATTATACGCCGATCAAATCGAAACTTCAACATTCCCCCACCCCGGTAACCTCAGCCATTTGACTACTTTCTGTACCCGGGGAGTGGGGAATTTGACTGGTAAGGCCTCCCCGGGGTGGGGAATTTGATCTTTGTCTGGTGGGTGTCTTTTTTGCGCCGAAGTCGCTAGTAGCTATAAACAACTGTTTGGACTAGGTGGAAGAGATACAGCAGTTAGCTAAGTGACTGTCTTTTTTTCCTTTTAGTGACATAATTGTTAAAGGAATTTTAAAGGAATTCGTCTTCGTCATACTGTAGAGTGAATGCAATTAATTAACTAATACTTTATTCCCCCCCAAAAGACTTACGCTGACTTTGTTTTCCTCTGTATTCATGAGAAACATCAACGCACGACACCTAGAGCATAAACATAACATTATCACTTTTGTGTGTGCATTTCTAGCGCTTTGTTTTTCCTTACTTGAAGAACATTTCATATTCTTTTGCCCTTAGATCACGGATTCTGAAAGTTTCATTGAACGATAGTTCTAAGGATGGAAGGGCCTAATTATATCTTAAGAAACCTGAAAAGAAGGTTTGACCGTATACCCGGCCAGTTAAAAGAAATACAACAAAACGCGTTCAAAAGTTTCACTATTTACAGTGCGACGTGCCTTATCGTGGCCAGAAATTCTCCGCCAAACAGGGTGTGAGAATTTGATTGACAGTCACGCCTACTTGCAAAGTTTGCACTGTTGTAATTTGAAAACCATTGCATGGGTTGTTGAGTTGACGTATTTAGACTTTTAGTTGTCAAACGTGAAAGTTTGTTGGGTGGTCACGGTAAGGAGCATTGCACTGTAAGGGTGTCATCTTGGCTTGAAAATCTGTGACAGGCCTGGCTTCAAGTTCATGGTCAATTCGGACTTGATAATTAGAGGTGGTGAAAACGTCCGGATGACAATGCACAACATCAGTTAAATTCACCACTGTTGAAAATGGATTCTGCCCTGCCTAATGCAAAGCAGTTCTCTGTGCAACGATTTTACTGCGAGTTACCCTCCCCCTCCCTTTTATTTATCATGAGGGGGTTTACAATTAACGACGACGGCAACGGCAACGTGAAAAATAATCGTGCTGCACGTGCAGCACGCACTTTGGTGTATTTTATTGACGTAGTCTGCCAAACGACGGTTGATGTGAAGCTTTTACAATGACCTCCCTGTTTGTTTAATGGAGTTCCTACCGGTCTTTTTGTGTGCTTTTCCAACACATGTTTATTTTTAAGTGAATTTTCGCTCCCGTTGGAGTATTGGAGAACCATACAGGTTTTAGTCTGGAGAACAATCATTAACAAAGTAAGATATACTGTCTGCTGACCTGAACCGGGCCGTAGTAATTTGATCCTTTCCACGCTTTAAAATCACTCGGCTTTACTTCTCGTGTTTGGTTGTTCAGATCACAGACGCGTTTGTTTGCTTGACTACTCGCGAAGTGTACATTGAATGACTTGCAAAACTGAGTTTGAATGCATTTCAGCTGGCATTCGAACTCGTCGCCAACAAGAATAGAAGTCATGTTATGTCCAACTAAGGCATGGCCTGGAAGATAAGCAACATATCAATGCGCCATGGGACGCACCCATGTGTTTCAAGCTAATTCTTTCTGGTCTGAGTTTAGACCAAGAGTTGAAAGGAAAAATTGTTCCTTTAGCCTGGATTTGCTAATACATCAGTAAATTCCAGCTGCACTCAGCCCCACCCTTGGCTAACCCTCGGGAGTTTGTCTTTTTTTTCCTTACGGATGGCAAATTCTCGGGGGCGGGGGCACTTAAGCTGTCAAATCCCTGGCGGTGGGGACGAAAGTAGAGGGCAAATGCTCTGTTTCAGAAACTAAATTTGTGGCCTGATATGCAAATGTTTTCTACCATAGACTTTTTTAATTATGCATGTTATAGTTCTCAGATTTGAAATTTGCAAACTTTTAACCAAAAACCGGCATTTTAATAGAATGAATCAAATATGGCCGTTTGCGAAACGCGACAATTCATGCACGCTCAAAGCTCCCGATCTAGCTATTTAAACCGATTTCTATATAAACCGATTTCTATGTTTTGAATTTGAACATGATTTCGAGGGCACTGACAATAAAATAAGGAGGAGCCTCAAGGTAATGTTTTTGAATTAGTGAATTTTTCATGCATCGAAAATTGATATATTACTTCTCAGTAGCTATACTGGTCTTTAAATTGACGATACTGTCAGGGTCACCTGTGACATGCCCTTTCCTGATTGGTTATTGATACTTTCTTTGCATTTGTGCGCTAGATGCATCTAAAAATAAACCCTCATATTGCTGGTTTAAGAGTGTAAAGTGATTCTCAAAAGTCCCGGAACTTTTCGGGCCCATTTCGGGTGCCACAATCCCCTTTATATCTTTCAAACACCGAGGTTCTAAGCCAACAAACTTCGCAATCCACACCGTTTTTCTTACTATAAAAACATGTTAAGAGATCAGCTTTCAAAACGAGAGGATTGCAGTTGGACAACTGGCTTTTCTGACGTGAAAAGTTCTCGGGACTTTCGAGAATCCACTCTTCATAACACATCATCCATGAAGTGACATAGCTCTCTGACCATACGTTCCCCCGAACAAATGAAAGCCAATTTTGTTTACTGGAGATTCTTTTTTTTCTTAATTTATGCGAAAGCAAAGCCAAGTTTTAATCTATGTGACGAGATTGCCCAAGTTCATCGCTCATCCGATTTAATAATTCAATGTATTGTGAATATTTAAACAGGTGAGCGAAGTAATTGAATAAACGGCCAAAATAGATTAAATCGGTATACTAGGAGAAGTTCTGAAGAGGCTGCGATTTCGTTTGAATTGCAATCGCGAATCATTTCTTCATGAATTAGCTAGCACACTTTCACTTCATTCTGAGATTTGCTATTGCGGGGATATGATTTTATTACGATTTTCGCTGTTTCAAAATAAAGCTTAGCACGCAAAATGAAAATGGTTTCGCTGTATATAGCGGCTTTCGATCTTTCGAAGGTTGCTTGCAACAAACAGACCAAGGGACAACAGAAATTAAGGGGTACCTTTCCACGGTTTCAGCTAAACCACAACTATCAAAACGTTCCTGTATGAAATATTTTAGAAGCTACATAGGAATAAAATGTTAAGTCTTTAGAGTTAACGATTCCCTTTTAAACAGCCGTAAAGAACTTTATGGATAGGCAACGACGATGGCAAAGAGACGCGAGTCACTCCAAAATCCTTCTTCACACTATTTGTAACGTGAAAGAATAGTTTCAAATGAGAACACTTTCTCGCTGGAACGATGCCTTTGAGAGTTTTAGGAACATTCTTAGCTCTGCTCTTTCTTTTTTTAATGACTTTTAATCAAAAGCCAAAGTAGAATGAATGAGGATTAAACTGAATGCAGATAGCCGACAGCGTATAGCGACCAATGATTCAGTGACAGGCATGTTGGATACTTTCACAATGTCTTTTTTTAATGTTATATTCCATTGTCGAAGTACATTTGTGAGTAACCAAACATCTTAAAACTTCAAGCCGACAACTCTGCTAATAAATACGTTTCGTTCCGATCTATAATTTCTGCTAAAACACACTTCAATGGTAGAAAACGTGAGAGAGTTGAACCAGACTTAGCAACAAAATTAGGCGATTTTCTTACTTCAAGAAAGCGTTAGAAGTTCCAAGGACCGATTCTACCTCGAGAAGGTTAGCAAACAAATGAAATCAGTTTGAAACTTACCCACTCGGGTCTCGAAAACTCTTCCACAAAAATCTTGACTCATAGATGCAAAAACAATTCTGGTCAGAATATCCAGATAGAAACAAAACAACATTGAGGCAAACATCTTCATCCAGCTTTTCTTGGCCGGACAAAAGAACAGAAAGGTTCCTGATAGAACGTTAACGATTGTGTCCTAGCAATTACCGAGATGAACCACTTAAACGCTGCGATTGTTAATAATTAATGAAAAATGTCTTAATATATTTTGCTGTGGAAACTTATTTTAAGTTTCGACGCATTATGGCACGCTAAAATTTCGCTTTCATTACAAACAGTGAAGACTTTGGCATAAAAGGCGCACTGCTGTATAAAAGACCCAAGTTTATACCCTTCAAAGAGTAATCTCGTACCAGTTAGCATTGACACAATCTTATTGTTGGGGGATTTTATATGCTACTTGATATGGGCTCAGTAAGTATTTCTTAATCGTTTCGTGTTTGCTGAAAAAGAAATAAAACAGATTGTTTTTACTTTATTTCATTCGCGTAAATTTGTAAGAAAGCATATTCTGCAGAATAAGCAAATCATAAGTTCCCTTAAAATTTAATTTACAAAATGTTAACGGCTAAAAGTCAATGAATAATTTTAGCAGTTAATTGATGTCTCCTCTCGTGCTATATCATAAACGCTAAAATATTTATGTAAGACGTCACTCAAAGAGCAGATTATTTGAAGAAGTCGATGAAGTGCTTAGTTCCCTTCCACAAACTGATCAGAAGCTGAATCACTGTCGTAACATAAACTCTTGCAAACTTCCCTATAATGATAATAATAGTTGTAATAATAGTAATACGGCTAATAATAGTAAAACGGCTTGGGTGATAGGGACAGCTAGGAGTCTGAGATACGTGTTGAACACCTGCATGTCGTTAAGGGGTTCGAAATTTTAAACCGTTGTAGGTTATTAACAAGGCCACGAGAAAGCAATCTGCAAGTAAACATAGACAATAATACGTCTCCTTAGTGGCCATATCTTAACCGGGTACCTTCACCAGTTTGTTAAAATACAATGATCCATTTCATTTGGTTTTTGCTTATTAAGACAACACTTGTTCATATCATTTGACTGTCACGGAAATCTTATGGGAGAACGGGAGTAACCGGGTCGGTGGAACACGTGAATTGGTTTGTTGGACAAGTTGTCGTGGGGAATAGCCACTGGTAATTTATTGGTTTGTTGTTTTATAGGGAAAGGACAAGAACTGAAGTATTAGTTATATTTTATTAATTTGTTTAGTGTGAAAATAAGTTTTACACTGCTTATAACATTTAAAGATGGGAATAGCTTAAGGGCATTACTTTATCTGTGTAGTTAAAAAAAAATAGTATTTCGTATTACTCAACTTCTCTTGTGATTTTGTACATTTTAAAATAAATTGCTTATTATCATTAACGTTTATATCGTGGGTTGCTAGTTCGTTGGAATTAAGGGGTTTGTGTGTGTTTGTGTTTTCATTTACCGGTTGCATTTTCATTTTGCCTTCTGGCGCCCGCCCAAGGAAAGAAGCACGCTACAACAGATTGTGATAAGACAAGAACGGCAGAAAAATTGAGAAGCAGGTGCAAAGCGTTCAAAACTACTGTTTTCATTGTCAAAGTAAGAAAAATTGCGACTGCAAAATGGTTTGAACTCAGGGGTTTCGTACCTCCATGGAATCATTTTGATCTTCCAGTTGAAAGGACTTCTGAGAAGGACTGCATGTTTGTAGCGCCGGACTACCGACGCCGGACGATATTGAAACGTCAGTCACCACAAAATGTCCATCTCAGGACTCGTTTCCGTCACCCGGATGATCACATTCCATCGAGGTACGACTAAAACTGGTAATCTAAAAGACAAAGCAACTGCCTGATCAAAGTGAGTAGGACGAAGGGTTCTTGGGGCAGACCGCATGCAGGCAAACTATTCCAAATTGACTTTCACAGTTAAACGTTTTACAATATCGAGCCAAGAGAGGATAATGGTTATCCTCTTATTATTATCGAGAAAAAAGAGTGTCGTCTTACCACAAATTGATGACAAGTGTAAGGGGGCAGTCGCATAGTGTAATGCGTTTATCTTTCATATCGGTGTCATCATAAATCGATTTTGCCACCTCGTCGGTTGGCAGTGTCGGGTGTAAAAGCTCCATCATGAATAAATCGCGCACCCGCGGTGGCTTAGTTGATTGAGCATCTAGATGCCATGCGGGACTCCAGCCGGACCATAACTCAGGGTCTCTCAATAACTGTCTGTTATTACATCCGTATGTGGTTAGACTTTCGG
>BLFN01000116.1:3550298-3555298 GCA_014634225.1 Acropora yongei | reverse complement strand
TCCCACAAAAATCTTGACTCATTGATGCAAACACAAGTCTGGTCAGAATATCCAAAAAGAAACAAAACAGCATTGATGCAAACATCTTCATTCAGCTTCCCTCGACGTCAAAATAACAGAAAGGTTCCTGGTAGAACGAATGTGGCATGCAATTACCGAGACTGAACCATTTAAACACTGCGATTGTTAATAATTAATGAAAAAAGGTCTTATATTTTGCTGTATAAAACTTGTTTTAAGCTGTTTGGATTGTTTATGGCACGCTAGAATTTGAGCCTCATTGCAAATAGTGAAAATGTTGACAAAACAAAAAGTGTGTGGTGTGGTGTATAAGACCCGAGTCACTTTAAAGGACTAATCACATACCAGTTAGCATTGTCACATTCTCAGTGTTGGGACATTTTACATGCTATGTGATATCGGCTCAGTATTTCTTGATTGTTTCGTGTTTGCGGAAAAAGAAATAAAACTGTTACATTGTTTTCACTTTAGTTATTTCATTCGTGTTACGAAGAAAAAAATTTGCAATTGAAATAAAAGCATATTCCGCGGAGTAATTAAATATAAGTTCTCTTAAAGTTTCACTTACAAACTGTTAACGGCTAAAAGTCAATGAATAATTTAACCAGTTAATTAATGTTTCTTCTCATTTTATATTAGGAATACAAAAATATTTATGGGAAACTGTACTCTGCAGGCAAATTCACGCAATTAGTTGCAGAATTAAGCTAATGGAGTGCGTAGTTTACATTCATGCACAGATCAGAACCTGACTCACTATCTTAGCCTAATCTCCAGACAAATCGATAAAAGTAATAATAATAATACTAATACTACTTCTACTAATAGTAATATATAATAACAACAGGACGCCTCGTAGGCGTTTACTGGGTTTCCAGAATAATGGGTTAATGATAATGGTATTGTGTGCATACACCGAACAGGTGTCAATATCCATTTTTAGTGTAATTACGTGGGTGATTGTTGAAAATTCCCTTTGCTGATTGGTTGAAGTTGAAGTGAGTATAACGCGATAATCACCTAAGGGGTTTTTCAAAATGGCCGCAAGCCGTTTTGTCGAGGTGAAAGACGAAGAGATTAATTGTTTTAAAGAAAATGCATATTTTTCAAATAATCACCGATGTAATTATGCCAAAAAAGTTATTCACCTCAGATTCGGAGATTAACGGCGAATAAAAACCTCGACTTCGTCTTGGTTTTTATTCACAATTCATAACTTATTTATAATTTTTAAATATTTTAGTTTTTAATATCTTTTCGAGCAAGTCAGATGATGGTAATGTAATATGCCCTCTTAACTATCTCACTTCAATGACGGGAAATGCTAACTTATTTAAGCAACTCTCGGCGCGTGCTGAAGTGAAGAGTATTTGTTAATTTTGCATTTGATTTTTAAGTTAACATAGAAGGAATCCGCCAATTCAGTGAGCAAGGGTTGGGGTTTAAGGTTTGTTTAAGTGGGGTGCAGGAATCCACTTTAACCCTGTTATCCAACGTTAAACCAGCGTGGCAGAGCTGAGACACCCGTTTGACAACCACTAAGCTATCATGACTTCCCAGATACCCTTACTATGAAAAGCTGACCTGATAACATGTTTTCAAAACCAAAAAAGCTTACCCTGGTCCCAAAGGGTTTTCTTTCTTCTTCTCGCAGGAAATTTAGCCGCGTGGTGGCAACAACGAACGACGAGAAGGTGAGAGAAGAAAAACATCCACTGGTTTCGGACCTCCATACAATGTTTACAGTGAGCGTCCCAAGATTTTTGCCGTTGATTGCAAGTTCCTAACAAAATTAAGCCCAAAAACCTTGTTGAAAATAAAGCTGAATGACACTTGTTAAGGCAGATATGTAATAGTGAGCGAAAATGATACAGAAAGTAAATTAATTTTTTAATTTGCGAAATGTCAGTACACGTTCTCTTTCAACCTTGTGCTGAAAAATGCCTCTCGTGCAATGATCTGACATACACATCCATTTGAAAGGTCAGTGGCTCACGAATTAATAATGACTTTTTGAAGCTTGCGTGGAAAATCATTCACAGTAAGGTTTTTATCAGAGTTCAGCTCCTTCATCTCTGAAGAAGGAGCTTCCATGTTCTGCAATCGAATGTAGAGTCTGTGAGTCCCAGTATCCACAGGCTTTGATGATGAAAATCAAATACTGTAAAATGATATTGCACGACAGGATTTCAAGACACCAGCATTTGGTTTAATCTCATGACTTACTGTAGGATTTCTTTTGCATGTGGTGGCATCATTACTTACCGGGGCGTTATAGAACTGTGAAAAAGGATATGTTGTATCGTATTTCGGATAATGCATAAATAATGCATTTGAAATTGCATACAATGCTTGAAAATAAGTGATTAGTTCATTCAATGTCTCCAGTTCCAGCAATACACATGTTACTTGGGGGTGTGGCGTGCCAAACAGGTCTTTAGTATGAGAATGAATTACTTTAAATCTTCCTTCTGAAGTGTGATACATCCCTATGGTATCACTTCGTGTTGTTAAAAAAAATTAATAAATTATTATAATGTTTGCATAACATTAGTTAAAGGTCTACAGTAATCGAAATCGGATAAAGCACAAGCCTCTTGTAGACTATCAGCGTGAATGAAACTGTTCTGAAGTTGATAATTGGTGTTGAAAACTGTCCATTTGTATTTTGTTTGCGCATGCGCATTTTCCCTAGAACTGAAGGTCTTACTATATGCATGGGAAAAACATCCACGTAGGTGGAACGAACTACAACACACCGTTAAACGGCATTAACCGTGCCAGTCTCCTTCATTATATGCATATGAATATACCAGAAACTGGAAATTGGAAATATTACTGTTCACTGCTCTTACAAAAGCTGTTTGTTGAATCCCATTTCTTCTCTTTAATATTTCACAATATTAAAGCATAAGAGGGTAATGGTCATCCTCTCTTGATCCAACTCATTATTCTCGAGAAAAAGGAGTCTCGTCTTACCATAAATTGATGACAACTGTAATGCGGCAATCGCACAGTATAATGCATTTATCTTTCAAATCGGTGTCATCGTGTAATCATCGTTGCCAGGATCTCTTTTCTTCCATATCCTCGTGAGTAGGTGGGAGGGGGGGGGGGTACAAGTAGAATGAAGACTCTGGGAACGAGGTTGTAGTCTTCAATTTCGACTGAAGGTTATCATATAATCTGGCTTCTAGCATTTACAGCGTATTCTGCCCACAGGCCGACCACAAGTTGCCATGAGTCGACTTTTTAGAAGGGAGGAACCCAGAGTACCCAGAGACATTTTCGGGTGGAGGGGACTGGTTGCGAAAGACGGTGGACTTCCGAGAAGAGCAAACTACAGCTCGATCTCTTTGACCAGTCACGTGAATCTGACCTCGCAGAGCTTCAAAACAAAATGGTAGATGATGCAAAGGATCTTTTCGCGTCTAGTAAGGATTTTGAGATTATTCTTGAGATCTTAGAGGGCGACGAAGGCCTAGAGGAACAATTTGTATCAGGAGGCCAGTAACGGTAAATTATTTTGGTAGAGCCCTCAAGTCAGGCTGAAATTGATTGACAGCCCACACATGCACAATCATTAGAAGGGAGGATGCATTAATTGATGACCACAAAGCCAGCCTGACTCCCATGGAAGTGCAGCGCAGAGTATTTCCTGATGGTCATTCTTCTAGGTCTGTCGATAGTAGGTTTGAAGTTATTTTTCCCTTACGCAATTTAGTGTACTTTTTACTTGACAACGACAACACCTGTGGTCAAAACGAGGTTTTCACCGTTATTATTTTTGCTTACTATAGTTTTACAAGAAAGTAATCAATTTTTTGACAGACTAACAAAGTTTTCTACTCGGATGACTTTTTAACAGTAACCCATATAAGGTAAACATTAACCACTTTCCCAGGGCTTCTTCTTTCAGAGAAGGAAAAAGGCCTCGGAACGAGAATGGGTACTCCTGGATCTTGGGAATCCAGGAACCAAATAAACCTGGAATCTGGCCACATGCGGAATTTCGGCCTTAATCTACCCAAGGGGAATCCCGAACCAGGAAAAAGTCTAGCTACGGGTGCTTATCAATAGTCAGAGCTAACCAAAATGAACGGCCAATGCAATGCTTCAGTTCTCAAAACTGAAAGAAAAAATGGGCAGCGGGAGCGTTTCGAGACATGCCAAATGACGGCCGCGAAGGAGACTAACTTCCAGAAAGAAGCAAGGTAGAGACTCTTGCACCTGCCCCATGGTGTGGCCATCACCGTCAAGTTAAAAAGGCTTTTTCATGCTTGTGAGGCCTACCAAGGCAGATGGACAAAACGCTCCAGGTAATATGGCCGTGCGCAATGTGAACGGTGATAACAGCAACATGAAGCTGCTTTTTGCATGTGCCTGCCTTGCTTCTTGAAAGCGTTTTTTACTACTTTCAGAGTAGGACTAGCTCGGCCGGAAGTGATTCCCTGCGATTTCAGAGCTGATGCGTTACATTTGCCGATCCGACGAGCTAGTTCTGGCTATAGGTAAGCGAGCTTATAAGAAGGACTCTCTTTGATTACCCTAGATGGGGCAAATTCCTGCCAATATGGCTTATCCAGAGCACTTAAGTTTTCCCAGGATATGGTAGGCTTGCTCGCCAGTTCCTGTATCCCCAAACCTCAGCTGTGTCACCGGAAGCCGAGACTTTTCAGTGAGCAAACCGCTGTCCTCACGCCAAGAACCATCATTTATGTCGCAGTTGCATCCGTGCCGCGGATCTGCACATGAATTTGGAACGCTTACTCCGCACGCGCACTTCCCGTAATCAGTTCGTTTTGCTCCACCCCAGTACTGCATTTTGGATCCGTCACGTGCTACCCACCAGCCAAAGCCGCCTGAGAAGAGGCGAGAATCAAAACACCTGTACTTGATAAACTGCTCGCAGTGAGTAGATGCATCAAGAAGACCAGCCAGTTGTTGAATATCGACAAGGCCATCCGCTTGGTAATGCA
>BLFN01000116.1:3537559-3540059 GCA_014634225.1 Acropora yongei | reverse complement strand
CTGTTTATTGTAAACGTCATACCGGGAGACAGTTTGTGACGTCTACACAACCTGGAAGAATCTTATTGTGTCGGAGTATTGGACAACCTTCCAGTTTCTAGGCTGAGGAAAAATCGATAACAAACTAATATAAATTAACTGTCTGCTGACCTGAACCGGGCCGTAGTAGTTTGATCCTTTCCTCGCTTTAAAATCACTCGGCTTCATTTCTCGTGTTTGGTTGTTCAGCTGACAGACCCGTTTGTTCGCTTGACTACTCGAGAAGTGAACGTTGAATGACTTGCAAGGCTGAGTATTTACGCATTTCAGCTGACATTCGAACTCGTCGGCAACAAGAACAGAGCTCATGTTATGTCCGACTAAGGCATGGCCTGGAACAATAACCAAAATACCCGAGGGGTTAGTTCGTGCCTGCAAGTTGTACGAAGCATTGATCATGATTCTACCACGTTGAGTTTGCCTTCCTATCATGCTTCCCAGCACAGGCACAAACTGGTTTTTCTTTTAGAATACTCGCTTGTGCGTAGAGAAAAAAACAAGTTTGCTACACCTGCAATGGTCACTGCAAATGGGAAAAAATCATTTTTTGACATCTGATTGATGTATTTTAGATTTAAACATGATTCCGAGGGCCCGAGCAGTAAGATCTATTCCGTCTCTGTCACTATGGTGGTCATTGAATTTACCAAAATTGTCAGGATAACTTGTGGCATGCCCTTTCCTGACTTGTTATTGACTCTTTTTTAACGTTGCTTTTGTGCGCTAAGTGCATTAAAAAACAAACCCACTTATTGCCGACTGTGGTAGTTGAAGAGTGTAGAGCGAAACCTGGGACCTGTTTCTCAAAAGTCCCGAAACTTTTCAGGCCCATTTCGGATATCGCAATTCACTTTATATCTTTGCAACGCCGAGATTCTAAGCCATCAAACTTTGCAATCCTCTTAGTTTTTCTTACCTCAAAAACTTTTTAAAAGACCAGCTTTTCAAAACAAGCAGATTGTAGTTTGACAACTGGCTTTTCGAGCCCGAAAAGTTCTAGGGACGTTCGAGAAATAGGTCCCTGATCCACTCTTGACAAAATATCATCCATGAAGTGACATAACGTCCGATTACCGTTACTACTGTTCATAAAAATAATCCTCGGCTTAACTCTCTGACCATAAGTTCCTCCAAACAAATAAAAGCCAATAAAAACAATTTCCCTCACTGGAGAATAATTTTTTTACTTAAATTTTTTGACAGCATACTATTAGCTAAGTTTTAATTTATATTATGTGAAAAGACTGCCAAGTTCACCGCTCGTCCGATTTAATAATTCAATGTATTGTGTACAGGTGAACGAAGTAATTATATAGGTATTGGTATTAGGACTGAATAGAGTAGAATTAATTATATATTGAATTACGAGCACGATTACCCCTGATTTCGGTATGATACGAAGTCCTATTACCAAACAAAATGAGAGAAACTTACTAAAGGAACGGGCTGTCAAAATCTAGGGAAAAAATATCTGAATAAAAGTCACTGGACCAGTTAATTTCGTTCATGTTTGCTTTTAATCTGCACCTGTCAACCTCCTCACTTAAGAAATTTTCCTTGATTTTGATTGGACAATGTGGGCTAGAAAGTGAAAGTTTATTGGCTAGTGGCATGAAGTGCTTAATTTTTATTCGTTCCTTAACTGTCCGATTTGGCTATTCATCGGACATCGGACAGGTCAAATCGCAAATCGGACAGTTTAGACCTAAAACAGCCAATTTAAGCCATAAATAAGGGCTTTCAACAGCAACTCGTATTCGAGCATTTTGTTATCAACACGTACAATTAGCATGGTAACATTAATTTTTAAACAGCGAAAACCGTAGTAAAAAACAATTTTAGTAGAGTTATTGTTGAACCTTTTAATTCATCCCCATCACAATAAATTTCAGAAAAGGAAGTGAAAATATGCTAGCTAATTTATGACCGTGAAGAAACGATTCGCGAATGCAATTCAAATGGAATCGCGGCTTCTACAAAACGTCTCATAGTATACAAATTTGATCTATTTTGACCGGTAATTGTGTCAGTAGGGAGCTTAAAGCAAAGACGACGTAGAACACAGCGAGAAAAATCTGAAAATGTAACTTCGCGTTTCTGCAATCCTTTCGCAATTATTCAAAATCATTGCACTCGCAAAATGTGTTCTACCTTTCCTGGAATTATATTGGAACCAGCGCTTATGAGATAAGAAGACATAATTTAACATTTGCTCACGTCGTCCACACCACTGCAAAAACAGGTCATTTCACGTCTTAGAAAGAATGAGAACGTCTACAGACATGTTGTCTACCGATATGTTCCATTGTCGAAATAGATAATAAATAAATCTCTTAAAAACAAACGCTATTTTAGCAGTGTCTTTTAATTTTTATTAATAAGTTGTCACTGACCCTTCCAAAGTAACTTCTGTTCGATATATAATTTCTGTTAAAAGAGATTTTAAAGGTGGAAAATGTAA